>PDHQ01000131.1:0-89248 GCA_003339415.1 Ophiocordyceps camponoti-saundersi (nom. inval.)
TTATTATTATTATTATTATTATTATTATTATTATTATTATTATTATTATTATTATTATTATTATTATTATTATTATTATTATTATTATTATTATTATTATTATTATTATTATTATTATTATTATTATATACTAAAGGTAAATTTAAGTTAATTTTAAGTTAGTATTATAATAAGCTTTTACTAACTTTAACTTAAGATTTATTATATATTAGGACCGCCTTTTTATACGCTTACCGCTCCGCGTAATTATTAGATTATTATTTTAAGTTCTAAGTTTAAGAATAATATTAATAATAATAATATTTTTAAAGTTTTAATTCGCTAATAGCGTAAAAATATATTAATTCTAGCTTTAATTTATATTAGCTATAAGTTAAAATTAACTTAGTTTCTAATATACTCTAAACTTAGCTTTAAATATATATTACGTATATCTTACTCCTATCTCTTTTACGCGCCCCTTATAAGCTTTTTTTATAATATTTATAATTATTTTTCGCCCGCGCTTATAAATACTATTACTTACGCTAGCGGTAATACTTATTACGCCTTATTAAATATAATTTACTAAGCGTAATCTTTTTATATTCCCGCCGCCGCTTACGCTATTATCTTAAGTATAGCGTAATAATATTAAGCGTAGCGATATTAAAAAAGTACCCCTATATTAAAATTATATTAGCTATATAAGTAAGTAAAAGCTAGCTATTAACGCTTATTAAAAATAGATATTTTAGCTAATAACCGCTTATTATTAATATATTAAAAAAGGTATTTAATATAATAATATATATATAGCTTATTAAAACTTAACTTTATATAAACTAATATTAACTTAATAAATTATCCTAGCTATTATTACTTTTATATAAGCTTTTATTATATTTATAAGTAATAATATACCTTTATATAAAAATTAATATATTAAAATAAGTTTAATAATAATTTAATCTTTATTTATATTTAAGTTAATATTTAATTAATATTATTAATATAGTAATATTACTTAGCTAACTTTACGCGATCGTTATATATCGCGCTTTTCTAGATATCCGCGTTAAGAGTAAAAATAAGGGATTCTAATTTTAAAAATTTTACTTTTTTTTTTTTATTATTTTTATTTTTTATTATTTTTATCTTTTATATATTATTAAAGTAACTTAATTATAAGAGACTTCTAATACTAAATTTATAAAAGCTTAGTAAATAATAATTATAAAATAATTATTAAAACTAATTTAAAGTTAATAAACTTTTAAGTTAAAATTAAAATAAGTTCCTAAAAATCTTAAATTAAAAGTAAAAAAAAGAAAAAATAAATAATATTAACTTATAATAAGTTATTACTAAATATTAAGATATTTAAATTATTAAATTATTAATTAGATATTAGTTAAAATATATCTATATATTATTAAAATAATAATTATAATTTCCTAAAAGTTAGTATTTTAATAAATATTTACTATTTAAATTACTTTTCTATTTCTAATTTAAATTAAAGTTAAATAATAATAAAATTAATATTTTAGCTTATATTAATTAACTAAATTTTAAGTAATAAAAAATAATTAAGTTTATAATATAACTTAGCTTTATTATTAATTAATATTAATTAAATATCTTTCCTAAGCTAAATAAATAGCTAAAATTATATTATAAATTTCTTATAATAAAAATACTAATAGATTAAATTTAAAATATATATATTATATTAACTTAAATAATAAAATTTAGGTAACTTATTTAAATTATATAATATATAAAAATATTATATTTATTATATTATATATTTTAGCTAATAAAGTTATAAAAAATTAAATAATAATTTTACTTATAACTTATTTTTTTTTAAAAAAATATAGAAAAGTAAATATATTATATATATATTCCTCCTTTTACTAATTACTTTCCTATCTTTCTCTTATATTAACTTTATATATTATATTAATATTATATTAGTTTTAAATTAATATTATCTTAAGTTTAACTCTTTTTTATATATATCCCTAACTTTTTATTTTATTTATATAAAGATAGTTATTTTTATAACGCGTACTACGTATATTTAACGCGTATTATATTCCTAAGTAGCTAGTAGTATATATATTCTAATAAGAATACTTATTTCTAAGTAATAAAAGTTATATAATTATTTAATTTTTAGTTATTAAACTTATAAGTAAGTAACTTAAATAAATATTAAAATTCTATAAAGTTTCTAAATAGCTAAATAGCTTTTTTAAAGCTTTTATTAGAATATATATATCGCTAGCTACTTAAGAATATAATATATATTAAATACGCGTAGTACGCGTTATAGAAATAACTATCTTTATATAAATAAAGTAAAAGGTTAGGGATACGTATAAAGAGAAGTTAAACTTAAGATAATATTAATTTAAGATTAATATAATATTAATATAATATACGAAGTTAATATAAGAGGAGGATAAGGAGGTAATTAGTAAAAAGGGGAATATATATATAATATACTTATTTTTTTATATTTTTTAAAAAAAAAATAAGTTATAAGTAAAATTATTATTTAATCTTTTATAACTTTATTAGCTAGAATATATTATATAGTAAATATAATATTTTTATATATTATATAATTTAGATAAGTTACCTAAATTTTATTATTTAAGTTAATATAATATATATATTCTAAATTTAATTTATAAATATTTTTATTATAAGAAATTTATAATATAATTTTAGCTATTTATTTAGCTTAAAAAGAATATTTAATTAATATTAATTAATAATAAAATTAAATTATATTATAAATTTAATTATTTTTTATTACTTAAAACTTAATTAATTAATATAAGCTAAAATATTAGCTTTATTATTATTTAACTTTAATTTAAATTAAAAATAAAAAAATAATTTAAATAATAAATATTTATTAAAATATTAACTTTTAGGAAATTATAATTATTATTTTAATAATATATAAATATATTTTAACTAATATCTAATTAGTAATTTAATAATTTAAATATCTTAGTACTTAGCGATAATTTATTATAAATTAATATTATTTATTTTTTCTTCTTTTTACTTTTAATTTAAGATTTTTAGAAACTTATTTTAATTTTAATTTAAAATCTTATTAACCTTAAATTAATTTTAATAATTACTTTATAATTATTATTTACTAAGCTTTTATAAATTTAGTATTAGGAATCTCTTATAATTAAGTTAATTTAGTAATATATAAAAGATAAAAATAATAAAAAATAAAAATAAAAAAAATAAAAAATAAAATAAAATCCTTAAAATTAAAATCCTTTACCCTTACTCCTAACGCGAATATTTAAGAGGGCGTAACGTATAATAATCGCGTAAGGCTAGCTAAGTAATATTATTATATTAGTAATATTAGTTAAATATTAACTTAAATATAAGTAAAAATTAAATTATTATTAGACTTATTTTAATATATTAATTTTTATATAAAGGTATATTATCGCTTATAAATATAGTAAAAGCTTACGTAAAAGTAATAATAGCTAAGATAATTTATTAAGTTAATATTAATTTATATAAAATTAAGTTTTAATAAGCTATATATATATTATTATATTAAATACTTTTTTTAATATATTAATAATAAGCGGTTATTAGCTAAGATACTTATTTCTAATAAGTATTAATAGCTAGCTTTTACTTACTTATATAGCTAATATAATTTTAATATAAAGGTACCTTTTTAATATTATTATACTAAATAATATCGCGCTATACTTAAAATAATAGCGTAAGCGGTAGTAAGGATATAAAAAAATTATACTTAATAAGTTATATTTAATAAAGTATAATAAATATTATTACTAGCGTAAGTAATAATATTTATAAGCGTAAGCGAAAGGTAATTATAGATACTATAAAGGGGGCTTATAAGGGGTATATAAAAAAGATAAGAGTAAGATATACGTAATATATATTCGAAGCTAAGTTTAAAATATATTAGAAACTAGGTTAATTTTAACTTATAATTAATATAAATTAAAGCTAGAATTAATATATTTTTACGCTATTAGTAAATTAAAGCTTTAAAAATATCGTTATTATTAATATTATTCTTAGATTTAGGATTTAAAATAATAATTTAATAATTACGCGGAGCGGTAAGTATATAAGGGGGCGGTCTTAATATATAATAAATCTTAAGTTAAGGTTAGTAAAAGCTTATTATAATACTAACTTAGGATTAACTTAAATTTACTTTTTTATATATAATAATAATAACGATAATAATAATAATAATAAAAGTAAAAGGAAAAGAAAAAGAATAAGAAGCTTAAGCGCGGGGTAATTTATAGGTAAAGTACTAAGTTACTAATTTACCCTATTAGATAAGGTATATACTTACCCCTTTTATAAGTAGTATATTAGTATATACTAACTTTTCTTATAGATATAAGAGGTATATACCTCTTAGGTATAAATATCCCCCCCCCCCCCCCCTTTAAAATTTTTTTTTCTCTTCCCTTTTTATAATTATTTTAGTTTTTCTTATTTATTTTTCGTAGATAACCCGGCGAAAGTTTACTAAGTATCGCGTTCTTTATTTAGTATATTATATTACGTTTATTCTTCGTTTTTTTAGTCCTTAAACTAAAAAGAGAATATTACTAAGAGATTATAGTACCCCTAGGGTTAAGAATTACGCTATCTTAAGGGTATCGTAATATAAAAACTATAATAACTTAGCGGAATTATAAATATTATAATATAGGAACGCTTAGTATTATAAAAAAGAGATAATTTTTACTAGCTACGAGGGTCTATTAGTTAATAAGGGAGATTCCCCCTTATATAGCTAGTATTTACTAGGGGTCTCTAAAATAAAACGCCCTAGTAATATCCCTATAGCTAGCTTATATTATATTTAAAAAAGTTACTTATTAATCTTATAATCTAAAAGCGACTAAGCCCTAAGACTAGCTTATAGCGGTAGCTAATAATATATAGCGTTAGGCTTTATATTAGTAATAATATATAGCGTTAAGTTTATTACCTAAACCTTATTTATTATTTATAAAATATAAATAATAAGAAAACGTAATATATAGCTTAACGCGTACTATTTTAGAAAATTATATTAGAATTATTAAAAAATATATCGGATATTAGTATAATATTAACCTAAGTTTATCTATAAATTAGTAAAATAAGGGTATTTACTAGTCCTAAACTATATAAGTTTTTAGAAATAGAGAAATAATTTAATCTATAAAAGCTACTAAAAGAACCTAATTATACCCGGACTACTTACTCGATAAATATATATTCCTAACTATAAATAGAAAAGCTATTAGTATTAAAATATATATATTACTAGCTACTTAGAAATATAATACGCGTTAAATACGTATAGTACGCGTTATAAAGATAACTATCTTTATATAAATAAAATAGGAGGTTAGGGATATATATAAAAAGAAGTTTAACTTAAGATAATACCGATCTAAGACTAATATAATATTAATATAATATACGAAGTTAATATAGGAGGAGGATAAGGAGGTAGTTAGTAAAAGGGGGAACGTATATATAATATACTTACTTTTCTATATTTTTTAAGAGAAAGATAAGTTATAAGTAAGATTATTATTTAATCTTTTATAACTCTATTAGCTAAAGTATATTATATAGTAAACGTGATATTCTTATACGCTATATAATCCGGATAAGTTACCCGAATTTTATTATCTAAGTTAATATAGTATATATATTCTAAGTTTAATCTATTAGTATTTTTACTATAAGAAGTTTATAATATAACTCTAGCTACCTATTCGGCTTAGGAAGGATGCTTAACTAATATTATCTAAGTTAGTTTATATATTATTTTATTATAGCTTAAATTAATTAAAATAGATTTACTAAGATAAAGCTTAATAAAGTTATATAAAGCTTTTTTATTAAAATATTAAAGGGGACTTAAAGGGGTTTCTATAAGTTTCCCGTATTTTTTCTATAGTTAACCGGATTATAAGTAAACTCGGCTAGCCCCGCGCTTAGTCGCGCTTAAAAGTTATTTAAATTTTTTTTACTATATTTTCTCTTTTCGCGTCCGCTATTACCTTAGTTAAGGGGCGGGAGCGCTATAGCCCTAAGCCGAATTTTTAAGCTAATTATAAATTTATAAATAACTTATTATTATTCGTAAGTGCGCACCTATTTTAAGTACGGTTAAGTCTTTTTTATTAATAGTTTAGCGGTATTATTAATAGCTTTAATAGCTATCTATAAAATCGAGTCCTATTTAATATTAAGTTTAAGTCTATTCGATAATACTTTATATACTTATCGAAGCGGAGTATAATATTTTTCGACTTTTCCTACTAACTAATAAGCTTTAATAAGGATTTAAATATATATAATCCTTAAGGTAGCGGCTTTAAATCGGAATACCTATAAGTTAAAATTCTTACTAGTATTATATTAGATAAAATCTAAGGGCTTAAGGTATATATTAATTTATATAAGCTTTAGGGTATTTTATATATTCTTAGCAAAGAGGGACGGTAAGAAATAAGTAGCTTAGAAACTTATTACTTAGTTAATAATATAAAGTATAGCGCGCTAGTTAATATATAAAACGTTTATAATAACCTTAAAATTAAAGTCCTAATCGTCTTCTAATTAGAACTTAAAATATTATAGCCCTAAGCTTATAAGTTAATATTATTAGTAAATTTTAGATATAGCTTCGATAGCTTTAATATCTATATTATAACTAGCTTAAGTAAGAAGGCGGTAAAGTTAAGAGATACTTAAGTATCCGAATTACTTTTAAATTTACTAAATTTCTTATTTAGTAAAATATAATATAGTGTTAGATAGGTATTAGAGGATAAGGCATTAGAGGACAAGGGATTAGAGGAAAAAGGGGAGAACTTAGAGAAATTATTATTATTATTAGACTTACTATTAGACTAATATAAAAAGGATTATAACTACTAATACCCTAATATATAATACTATACGATCTAATCTAATCCTATAATCTAAGACTAATTAAGGGATTTTATAATAATAAGACTAAGATCTAATATATTATTATATAAGCTATAGAATTAATACGATAATATTATCTAATAACGATAACTAAGTATTTAAAGATTTCGGTAAATTACTAAATTAGGAAGCGAAGTAAGTTTTAATTAAGTTAAGTAGGAGCTACTTAGAGTAAATTTAGCTATAGCTACCTATTATTACCGAAAAAGCGGCCTTATAGTAAGTAAGGTAGGAAGGACTATATAAGTAAGAATAAGGGGGGAAAGAGGATAAGAGAATATAAGAAAACCCCGTAAATATAGATAATCTTCCTTTTTTTTTCCCTTCTTTATTATCGCTAAAGGTAGTTAAGATAAGAAGAACGTTAAGATAGGTAAGTAAAAAAAGATTAGATGCGTATAATTTTCCTAGATAAACTAACGCTAAAAGTCTTTTAATTCGAAGAAATATACCTATCTAATAAAAAAAAACTTAGTTTTACTAGATATTTAATAATTATAATTATAAGAGCTATAAGAAAAGGTAAGTTATTAAAG
This sequence comes from Ophiocordyceps camponoti-saundersi (nom. inval.), assembly GCA_003339415.1. Taxonomy (NCBI): domain Eukaryota; kingdom Fungi; phylum Ascomycota; class Sordariomycetes; order Hypocreales; family Ophiocordycipitaceae; genus Ophiocordyceps; species Ophiocordyceps camponoti-saundersi. Next base: position 7,575 of record PDHQ01000131.1, read on the forward strand.
TATACTTAAAAAGCGCCCTAAGGTAAAAGATTAAAAGATAATATTAGATATAAGTTTATTATAAAATTTATTTAGTTTATTAGAAAATTTACTATATCGTTTATTTTATCCCCTTCCCTTAGTAAGTTAAACCGATCTAACGATTATATACCTAGTATTAATATAAGGGAGTATTATTAGATTTAAGGGTAAGCGTTACTTTATTATAGCGTTAACTCTATTATTAGGGCTTAAGCTATTTACTAGATACCTAAAGGATATTTTAGCTAAAAGGTACCTTAATTAATATAATACTAATATAGTATTATTAAGTATCTAAGGAAAGATATATAATATTATTATTAGGGAGATCTTCTTTTTAGGTTTTCGTAGTAAAGCTATTAACTAATATAATAAGTTAGATAACGAAGATTATACTTAATCTAAGTTAGTAATTTTATTTATAAATAAGTTTAAGGAGGTAGACTTAGTTATAAAGAGCACCTTTATTATAAAAGCGTATAAGTTTAATTATAATAAGAGAGAATTACTAGCTAATTATATAAAATAAGTAAAGGCTTTTTATAGCTAGTAAATTAGAAACTTAATAGATTCTACTTACTAACTTTTTAAATTAGATAATTAAAAACGCTAAGAAAGATAAATAATATAAGCGGGCTATTATTAAGCGCCTTTACGTTAATAGTAAATAGAAGTTATTATTATTATTATTTATATACTAAGGGCCTTTATAATATCTAAAGCTTCTATAATATATTAAGTAGGAAAAATCCCCTAAAATAGGGCAAAACCCCCTAACTATAAAGGAAAAGCTTATTATATACTTATATAAAGGTATAGCGGTAGCTAGCGGCGGTATAGTATAACGAGCCTGCTACCCGGGGGTAGTCTCGGATAATATAAGAAAGTAGGGTAAGGAGGGGAGGGTGGAGAAAGGAAAGTCCGTAAGGTACGGGGCGGAAGGAGCGGGGCGGTATAGCGTAGCGGCGTAGCGCGGGGCGGTACGGGGCGGTGCGGGGCGGTACGAGGCGAGGCGGTACGGGGCGGGGCGGAGGAAGGAAAGTCCGAGGGGGGGTAAGGTAAAGTAGCGGGGTAGCCGCTTTATTATATATTAGTAATTAGAGGGGGGGGGCTATATTTTTTTCTCTTCTACCTCCTTTTTCCTTTCCTTTTTTTTTCTTTTTATTATTTTTAGAAAAAGGTGCGTTTCTAACCCCCTTCCTTAACTTTTCCTTTTAACTTTTATAATAAAGGGAAAGTAAAGAGGTTATATAGCTATATTAATAAAGTAATAGCGATAAATATACCTAAGATTATCCGCGGCGAGCCCTATAACCTCCCCTATATTACGTATATAGCTTAATTAGCTAATTATAAGGTTTTATATTAGAAATAATAAAATAAATAATATTATATAACGCTAGCTATATATAAAGCTAATAAAATATATAAACTTATAATTAGCTAGTTATTATAATTATATTAAAGCTTAGTATAAGTATTAGAAGGTAAGTAATATTAAAAGTTAAGCTAAAATTAAAGCTTAGAGTGCTAACTAAGTTATAGATATATTTAAAAAAGTTACGTACCGCTATAATAGAAATAGCGCGGTATATTAGTAAAGGAGGATAGCTAAGTAGCCTACTAGTAAATATAAAGCGGGGCGGAGTAAAATAAAGCGGAGTTTCGAATATAGCTAATAATAAGTAATAAAAGAGAATTTAAATTAACTTATATAATATATAAAAGCGAAATAAAGCGTTAAAGCTCTAACTTAATATAATAATAATAATAGTATAAGTAAGCGCCTTAGTAAAATTAGCTATTTTAGCGGCTACCCTTAATATTACTCCCGCTATAATAATTACTAATACTTTTTCCTAGAAGTTTTATATATTAATATTAGCTTACTTTAGAATATTAAGCGGATAGATAATTATCGGTATAGGCGGAGTAAGAGGCGGAGAGGGGGGCGGAGTAACGATAACGATAATAGCGGTAATAAATATAATAATTAGACCGTAAGTAAAATAAGTAGTAATAGCGAACGCGGGGGAGAAAGCGGAGGCGGTAGCGAAAAGCGCGGTAATAAAAACGCTAGCTTAGTTAATAATAATTATAATAATAATAATAGAGTTTATAGCGGAGGTAAGAGAGGCGGTATTTATAATAACGATAATTATTATTACTATTATTATTATTACTTAAAAGAACTATATTATAAAATTCTTATAAGAGTTTTAGTTAAAAATATAAGCGAAGGTATAAAACTTTTAATTTTTTATATATAATATAGCGTATAATATTAATTAAGTTCGGAGTAACCTTAATTAGGCGGTAATAAATTATATCGAAGTTAACTAATTTAGATATATTTTAAAGAATATTTTTAAGCTCTAATATATTTTTAACTTAAATTACTTAAAAGTAAAGCGAGAGCCGGTACCGAAAGAGAAATCGGAGGCGGAGGAGGATAAAATAATAGCTTAAACGCTAATTATTATTATATTAATATTAAGGAGCGGGTTAGATTAAATAATAGTTAGAGGTAATAAGGAGAAAGCGGATAAAGTTAAGGGGGCGAGCGGAGCGGAGAAGGAGGTAAGCGAAGCGGAGGTAATAAGAGGTACGGAGGAGGAGGGTAAGGAAGTAACGGAGCTAGAGCCTAAGCTAGACCTTATTTAAGTACTAAAGCTTTCTCCTATAAAGTCCGTATTAGCAGCGTTAAAACGCGCGGTAAAAAATAATAATAATAGCTTAAAGAATAAGCTTATAAGCGTTAGAAGTATTATTAGGCGTAAAAGATAAGGCGGAGGGCAGAGTAGGAAAAGGAGTAAGAGGGCTAAGTAAGCTAAGCGGGGCTAATTAGAGTAGGGGGCGGAGGTAAAAGTAAGGTATAAGGTAAATAAATAATAATAATTATATAGTAAAAATATTAAAGATTATCCCTTACGCTTAAACTTTACGCTTAAGTATTTTAATATATTTAAATATTATAAAATAATAAAAAGAGGTTAAATTAGCAGAGGCGTTATAAGCGAATAAATTATAAGGTAAAAGGGCTTATAATAGTTTTATAACTAAGGGCCTTATTAAAATCCCTATAATCTTAAATTAAACTTATAAAAAGTATAAGTAAAAGCGTTTTTTTATAAGCGGTAAGCTTATATTATAAAATAAAGTAAGCTACTATCTTATCTTTCTTACTATTATAAGGGTAATAAAAAGTTAAGATTATAAGAATATTATAAATATAAAGGAACTTATTAAAGCTAATTTTACTATTACGAAGCTAAGTTAAGGCGCTATTAAGGAATTTCGGAAAACTTTAATAAATTTATAAAGCGTTACTAAGTTTTAATTAGGGCGGTTTATTAATAAGGTATCTAAAGGACTAGCTATATTTTTAGAGCTTTCCTTTCTTAAAGTTTTAGCGAAGCTATTACTTTTTATAAAAGCGGGCTTTTAAAGTTTTAGGGGACTAGGAGGAGATATCTAAAATCCGCACTTAAGTAATAAAGGAGGATTAGAGGGATTTAAAGGGGACGTAAGTAAGGCGGGGCTAACCTTTACGTTATTAGCGGAGGTATATAAAGATTTTCTTTAAAGCGGAGCGGATATAAGCTATAGGTTTTTTAGTATAAAGGAGTTAGTAGCCGCGGGCGGCGCGGTAAAATAGGTAAATATTAATAAGGGGGACGAAAAACTTAGACTTAATATAGTAGGAAGGGGTAGCTTAATACGCCTTAGAGATAATATAAAAGTATTTAAACTAAGTTATAGCTAGCTATTAGAAGATAAGGCCCTTAAGTTTACCGCTTAGCGGGGTTAGAGCGGAGTAAACTATAGCGCTAAAAGCGATAGCGGACTTAATAACTTTAGTATAAACTTCCCTTACTTAAAAAAATAAAAAGCTTTAAGTAGATAATATAAGTCCGGTTAGGGCTAGCTATTAATAATTAAGCTTTTTTATAAAATAGTAAAGGTAAAGTTTTTACTAAAGCTTACGGTAAATTTAAACCCTAAGTATATATACTTTTTATATAAGTTAAATAATAATCTTATTAAGGATTAGTAGAGTTATATTAGCGGAGCGGGCCTTTATAAAGTAAAAAAGCCTACTTTTAAGTAGCTAGAAAGTTATCTTATACTCCGCTACTTAGTCCTAATAAATACCCTAAGCTTATTTAAGCTAATAGCGGACTTAAGCGGAGGTACGCTTAGTATTAAAAATATTAATATTATCTATAAATCTAATAATAAGTATACTAGTAGCTTATTTTAAGTATTTATAAAGAGATAAGATATATAAGATAAATAGTACTAAAAAGAGCGGGGAGCCTTAAAAGATTTCGGTAAGGATAGGGAAAAAGTCTAATAGTTTACCGTTAACTTTTAAGCGGGAGGTATAGTTAAAAAAGTAAAAGCGGAGGAAAGCTATAATTTATCCGGGGAAGCTAAAAAAGTTAAGGATTTCTATTAGCTTAGAGTATAAGATATAGTTAAAAGCGCTTATTATATTTAATATTAAGAGGGAAGCGGAGCTTTAAAAGCTTTAAGCGGTACGGATAGACTCTATTAGGAGGAGTAAGGCGCTATCGGTAAACTAGTTAAGATAGTTACTTATCTAACTTTATAGTAAGACTCCCGTAAACTCCGCTATATAAAATATTTTCTTCGTAATTATAATCTTAAAAATCTTATTTATAATATTAAGGAGGGAGATAGGATAGTAGCCGCTTAGAGTTTAATAAACTTTTAGGCTTTTACCCGCTTTCTAAAAAACTATAATATTAGAGGTTTAATATTAAGTAAAGAAATATCCGTAAGTAATATATCCTTAAAAAAGCTTTATTAAAATTATTATAAGGGGTTAACCGTAACTTTTTAGGAAGCTAATAAGGATATTATTAAGCTTAGTAAATTTCTATAATATAATACTAAAAAAGGCAAAGCGGACTTTATTTTTAGTAACTTAAGAGGGAATATTTATTAGGGGGAAAAAGTTAAGGATAGGGAAGTGCGGGGTATTCTCTAAGGGATAGGGAAAAAACTTATAAGCTAGGAGCTTTAATTTTTTAGAGAAAGATAATTAGAAAGCGGAGTTTATATCTTATTAAAAAGGAAAAGTATACGTAAGCTCCGGAGGAGCCTAGCTATAGAATCTTACTTACTAAGCTATAAATTATATAATATTAAAATCGCCGCTTATAAAGGCGAGAAATTATCTCTAATTATCTTTTTTCGCTTTCCTAATAAATAATTTTTATTATATTATAATATCTTAGTATACTTACTAATAATTAAAATTTAGCTATATTTACTAATACCGCTTAGTATATTTCGCGTTTAAAATTATAAAGGTAATTTTTAAAATTTATTATAAGTATAAGTAAAGATTATATTATTAAGGTAATTTCGGAACTATTAAGTTAGCTATAATATTTAGTTATTTATATAATTATATTACTAATTTCTTAATATTTACTATAAACTTTACTTAAATAGCGGAAAATAGGAGTTAGTTTTTTATTTTTACTTATAAGATATCGAAGTTAAAATATTTCTAGTATAATATTAGTATAAAATCTAAGAAAGGAGAGGTTATAAAAAACGTAAACTAAGGGATATAGTTAGAGCTAAGAAGATTAAGGTCCGGGCTAAAATATATAAGGAAATAATTAGGCGTGCTTTAAATTAAGTTAATAGTGCTAGTCCTTCGCTTATATACCTCTTAAGTAATCTCGTAGGAAGGGGTAAGGAGTTTGAAGCGGAGTTAGTAAAAGGCGGAGAGAAGCTCCGCAGAGTAAGGGGAGGTATAATTATAAAGGTTTTAGGAGGGATAATAAGCGTTAAAGTTACCGAGGATAATTAGCGAAGCGGAGTTAGGGGCGGAGTACGGGGAGGGAGGAGGGGATAGTAAGCGTAAAAGAGGTCTAGTATATATTCCGAGTAGTAAAGAGTAAACTATAAATACTTAGAGTTTATTATAGAAAGATATTTTAGTAAAGTTAGGCCTTATTATAAGGTCCTAGTTATAAATTTTATATTATTTATATATATAAAGGAGAGCTTTACTTTTATTTTAGATAAGGTAGTAAAAAGTAAGTCTTAAAAGCGGAGGGTAATTATATATATTAAGCTAAAATTCTTATATAGCGATAATATCGTAACTTTCCTTACTAAATAAAGTAAGCTAAATAAAGCGGTTAATTTTCTATATATTTTATAATAAAGTTATAATTCTTATAAAAACTAAGTACTAAGAATAGTTATTTATAATTACTTTAATAACGTAAGGTTTATAAATATAAACTCCGCTTAGAACTATTATAAGGCTAGTTATAAGTTATAGAGTTTATTATATAGCTTATAGCTATTATAGGTATTACTAAGTTAGGAGCTTTTTAGGGAGACTTAAGTAAGTAGCGTGCTATAAGATAAGCGCTAAGGTATATTTTTAGGGGATCCGTAATACGCTCGCTTCCTTAGGGAGATAGTAATAAAGCTTTCGCTATTTTTATAAAGTTATTACTAAGTAGGGGCCGGAGGTTAAGTAAACTATAATAATTAGAAAAAGCGAGGTTTATTAGGGAAGCTAAACTTAGCGCGGCTTTACTATTTCCGGGACTCCGGGTAATCTTTTAACTATATAAAGTATATACCCTTATATAAAATATAATAGCGGGGTCTCTTTTTTTTCTATATAAGGTAATTCTTTTCTCCGCTATTATATAAGGTAGCCGCGTAGTATTTATATTAAGGGGGCTCTTAATAATACTTAGTAATATATCTAAATTAGAAATATCTATAATATTACTTAAAGCGTATAAAGTTCTTATAAAGTTTATAGTAAATTATTTCCGCGTTTATAATTATTTTATTTAAGTAAAGCTTATTTACGTTTTCTACGCTACTTAAGCTTATAATAAAATAAGTTCGTAAGGTATCTCCGCCGAAAATATATTAAGGTTAAAATACCTTCGCCTAGATTACGTTAACCTTATTTACCTCCTTAATATTATTAAGTAGCGCGTTATAGTTATAGTTAGCTATTAAGGTTTAAATACTTTTAGCGATAATAATATAAGTTTAGTATATACGCTTAGCCTCCGTTTTAAAAGCTTAAGCTACTTACTTATCTTTTAAGGCGAGGTTTTTATATTTTAAGTTAAATATAATTATAAGGTTTCCGCTAGGAAATTAGTATATAGTAATTACTATAAAGTAGCTTATAGCTTTATTAACTTTCCGGATAATTTTTTAGGGAGTAGGCGCTAGAACTCCCTTAACTATTAGGATATCTTTTACCGATATAAGTACCTCCCTCTCCGTTTTCGCCGGAACTAGGCGTATAAGGGGCGCCGCGGGGGGGGTAAAGTTCGGGGCGGAGCTCGTAACTACGCTAGCTTAAGTTAGAACTCTAAGGGCGGAGTCTAACCTCTTACTTATTACCTTATAGAAAGTAACTTCGATTAATTTTTAGATAGCGCGGGAGATAGTAATAGGTAAGCTAAATAGGTTCTTAAAAGCTTATTAGCGCTACTAAAGCTTAGTAAACGCTATATTAAAGATACTTTATATAGGGCGAAAATCTTATACGGAGATTACCTTAGTAAGTTTTTCGTATATAGACTTTAAGATAGGATTTATCGGGGTCCGAAAAATATCGATAAATAGGTTATCGGAGTTAGTAGCTATATTATATTAACCTTTACCCGTACGCGGATATTATCGGGATTAGTTAAGCCCCCGGGTTCCGCTATTAAGTACTATTAGCACTAACGGCGGACTAGGAGGCGGGCCGCCCCGTAACCCCGCGTTTAGGGCTATTCCCTTAGCGAAGTCGGACTCCGAGAGGTAGAAAGCACTAAATTCTCGTAATATTATAGCGTTAAGAACGAATAGGGACCCTAATTATCTAAAGTCGTAAAAAAGTTAAAGTAAAAGTTATTAATAGTAATAGTAAGCTTAATATAATCTAATATTTAATTTACTATATATAACTTACGTAATATAATATTTAAAAAGATTAAAAGAGATATTAATAGAGTATTAGCTATAAAGATAGATTTATAGAAAGTAATAGCTAAGTAATAGGAGATAATAACTAAGATAGCTAAATTAATAGAATAATTTAATATTATAATAGCGAGTAAGTTAAGTAAGTATTTATAGAACTTAGGAGGCTATCTTATTAGCGGATATTTAAGTATATAAGGTATACTTAGATAAACTAATACTTAGGTATAAAATTAAAGATATTTATTATAAAATTTTTTAAATATATTATAATAATAACCCTAAGCCCTTAAATTATTAAATATAGGACTTAGATACTAACCTCCTAACTTAGATTTATAATAATATTTTAAATATAGTAAATAGGGCTATATAAGCTATAATTATCTATTTATAGCTTTATTTAATAGAGAAGCGTTCTAGTAGCGGAAAGCTTATTAGGAAACTTACGCGAAGGAGATAAAGAAATAGAGACGCTAATAACTATATTAAAATATTAGCCTTAAACTATTAATAAAGAATTTAATAATTATTAGTTTAAATATAAATATTTAACTATTAATAAGATATATAACTAAGATATTACTAATATTACTTATAGTAAAGAGTTTAAATAGAAAAGCTTTAGATTTTACTACGCCTAATATTAATTTTATATAAGGATAAACTTATACCGCTTAGAGACCTAATATTTAAACCTTTTATTAGAAAGAAAAAATAGTCCTAACTTCTTAACTTACGCGAGGCTATATAATTAAACCGCGCCTTAGAGTAGAATTTAACTTAGATAACTTAGATAAACTATAATAAGATAAACTAAAATAGGAGATTTATCGCTAATCGGTTATACTAAGTACGGAGCTTAATAATAATGCTAGGGAAAGCTTAGCTTTAAGAGATATATTAACTCTAACTATTCCTAGGCTTATCCTAAGATTAACTATTTAATTATTACTTTTAGAAATAAAAGTTTAAACTTATTTTTAAAAGCTTAAGGTAGCTAAAAAGTAATATAAGTTAGAGAAAATCTAAGCTATAGAAAAATATAATATTCCGCTATTTAAACTAGGAGATAAGTTAAAAAATACCCCGGTAATATTAAGTATCTTTTAATTACTTTAAGTTACGCTATCGATTTATACGTAACTTAAAAAACTAATATAATATTAGAAGAAAATTAAGTTCCTAAAAAATAAAAAAGTTATTATAAATCTTATCTAATTATTTAAATTATAAAACCCGCTAGCGGATATTTTATCTTATATTACGCTTAATTAGGTAATTTAAAAAGATATTATAGCGCTAGCTAAAGCTATTTTATTAATATTAAGGTATATTAAAAGCTATATTAAAAGTTATTAGTATATTACTATTATATTAAACGGAGGCTTTATAGTTAATTTAGTAATTAAGGCCTTTATAGCTAATAACGCCCTCCCTATAATCTAGTTACCCTAACTAAGTATAGTTAGAATAGTAAATAATAAACTCGCAATTATTAAGAGGGTTACCTATTTTCGGATAATTATAGTAGGAATCCTAGCTAATATAAAAATATATATACTAGGAGATTATAATAGTTAGGATATTTTATTAAGCTATATATAGCTAAGACGCGTTAAGGCTATAAAATATTACGTAAAAGAATAGCTAAAAATTACTAGCTTAAAAGATATTACTTAGATTATTTTAATTTTCCTAATACCTAATTTATTTAAGCTAGATAGGAAGACGCTATAAGCCCCTAAATATCTAAAAACGGTTACTAATAATAAAAATAAAATTATATTTATCGAAGATAATAAGCTTATTTTAAAAAAGGTTAAAGATATTTTATCTACTATTACTAAATAATTAGCCTTTTAGGTAAAATAAGACTTTCTAAAAAACTAATAGCTACCTCTTATAAGGGCTAGATAGCGGGGTAGCTAAAAATAATATAAAAAAAAGTAAATAAAATATTATAGCCTTAAATCTAATAAAAGCTAATAATAATAATAATAATATTTATATGCTAATATACCTAATATAGCTTAGAACTATCCTATATATATTTTAAGAGTAGGAAAAACCGGAGAACTCGGAGTAAAACCCTCCCCTTAAGTATTACCTCGGTTTAGGGCCGGACTAGGTCCGCACCCGGCACTCTATACCTTAAATAGGTCTAGTAATAATAAGTAATTAGGAAGCCGATACTTCCTCTAAAGCAGAGTCCGCGGTAATAAGAGTACGCGTAGTCTAAGTCCGGTATAAAGTTTATATAGCTATTTATTTTCCTAAGTATTATTATTATTATAAACTAAATCTCCGCGTTTAATTATAATATCTTAAATAATTTATTTAATTAAGGCTTTATTAATATAATTAAGGAATATATAAAAGTTTTACTAGCTTATAATAGACCTTATAATAGCTAATCTTAAAAAGTAGCTTAATTATCGTAGCGAAGCTATAGATAAGTTTAAAAAGGGGATCGGAGGCGGAGCTATTATATTCGCTTTTTAGCGTTTCCGCCTTAGCTACTATTAAACTCTAGTTAGCGCTAAAGGGGGAGGAGGGGCGGTATATATAGAGTTCCGGTCCGTAAATCTCCGGGGTTAGGAAATATAAATATCCTTCGCCCGGTCCTACGCCGCTCTTATTTTAGGGTAAAGTTAACTATCGGTTAGGCATCCTTCCTAAGCTAAATAGGTAGCTAGAGTTATATTATAGACTTCTCGAAGTAAAGATACTAATAGATTAAACTTAGAATATATATACTATATTAACTTAGATAATAAGGTTCGGGTAACTTATCTAAATTATATAGCGTATAAGAATATTATATCTACTATATAATACGCTCTAGCTAATAAAGTTATAAAAGATTAAATAATAACTTTACTTATAACCTATCTCTCTCTTAAAGAGTATAGAAAAGTAAGTATATTATATATACGTTCCTCCTCCTACTAACTACCTCCCTATCCTCCTCCTATATTAACTTCGTATATTATATTAATATTATATTAGTCTTAGATCGGTATTATCTTAAGTTCGACTCCTTTTTATATTTATCCTTAACCTCCTATTTTATTTATATAGAGATAGTTATCTTTATAACGTATATTACGCGTATTTAACGCGTATTATATTCCTAAATAGCTAGCGATATATATATTTTAATACTAATAGCTTTTCTTTTTATAGTTAGGAATATATATTTATTAAGTAAGTAGTTTAAGTATAATTAGGTTCTTTTAATAGCTCTTATAGATTAAATTATTTCTCTACTTTTAAGAACTTATATAATTTAGGATTAGTAAATACCTTTACCTTACTAATTTATAAATAAACTTAGGTTAATATCGTGCCGATATCTAATATATTTCTTAATAATTCTAGTATAATTTCTTAAGATAGTATACGTTAAGCTATATATCGCGTTTTCCTATTATCTATATTTCGTAAATAATAGATAAGGTTTAGGTAGTAAACTTAACGCTATATATCGTCGCTAGTATAGAGCCTAACGCTATATATCGTCGGCCGCTGCTATAAGCCGGTCCTTTAGCTTAGTAGCTTCTAGGCTAAGGGACCGGTAAGTAACTCCCCTAAACTTAATATAAGCCGGCTACGAGGATATTACCGGGGCGTCTTATATTAGAGACCCCTAGTAAATACCGGCCGCGCGAGGGGGAATCTCTTCTATTAACCGGTAAACCCCCGTAGCTAGTAAAGGTTATCTCCTTCTTATAGCACTAAGCGTTCCTATACCGTAATTATAGGAAATGCTAGAATATAATAATAATCTATATAGGGAGGAGGAGGATCTATATATAGGAATAAAGAAAGGGGCGCATTACGCAGGACGTATTATAAAAAAGTATAGTAATAGGAAGTAAGGTAAGTTTCGTTAGTATTTTTATTATAGCATTTTAGATAGGAGCTCTAATAGACTCCTAGTCGATATTAGATTAGTTTCGGGAAAAGATCTAATTATACTCGATCTAATATTAAGTATAAAAAGGGGCGTATACGAAGGAGAAAAAGGGGAATATACGAAAAGATATTTTATATATAAGTAGGACTAGGAATTACCTTAGTAGATAAGATATAGATAATTATTAAGAATTAGAAATATATACCTTTAGTAACTTTAGTTACTATTAACTCCCGCTTATATAATAGCGAAAGCTAACTAATACTAATTAGTAGTTAAAATTTAGTTAACTATAGATTAGTAAGGAACGGAATAATTAACCCTAATAATAAACTCTTATAAAAGTAACTATATAGAGGTAAGTTATAATTAATTAGAAAGTTAATATAGAGCTACGTAAGACCTCCTCTAGAACTCTTAATAATATTAACTCGAATATTTTATAATATTTATCTAAAGCTAGTTCGAAACCTTACTTATAATAATAAGCATATTACCGGAAGATAGGATCGAGCTCCTAAAGTACTATAATTAACTAACCTAAGAGGCTTTTAGATATACTAAGATTCCGAAGCGATATTAGAATTAGTTTAACTTAGATTAATAGAACGATAATATACTAAGCGATTATAAGAATAGAGAAATAGTTAAACTTACGATAGCGAGATTTATCTTATTCGTTAAAAGTAATAAATAACTCTTTAGTTTTATACTCTTCGACTTTTTCTAATAATATTTTAATAGCTAGAAAGTAAAAACTTAGGAAATAAGATAAGTATTTATAAGAGACCTTATCCGAAATCTACTTATACGTAGAGGAATATATATCGGAAAATCTAAGGAACTTACTTAGAAGGAACTTAAAAACTTTCTTAACTTAGATAAACCTCCGGTATAGCTACTCTAAGTATATAAGAAGACCTCTTTCGAACTTAGACTTATTATTTCTAAAAGACTCCTACTAGAAACTAATATAGGGATAAGCTAGAATTATAATAATAAATAAGCTCCGTAACTATAACTAGGCCCTAGCTTAGATACCCGGATTACTATCCTTATACTAGATACTTAGCTTTCCTAGACTAAACTACCCTCTTACTATATTACGATTTAACTTACTTAGAAACTAATATTATACCGCTTTAAGGATCTAAAAGCTACTACCCGAAGAGCTTAATCCTTACCTAAGGCCTTTATTAAAAACTTATCTATAAGTATAGCTAAGCTTAATCTTAATAGCTAAGATAATTATTTAAATATTAGTATAGACTTATATTAATATCGAAGGGGGATATTATCGAGGACCCTTCGCTCCTAAGATAAACCTATACCTAACGCTACTACTTTTACCACCCTTCCCCCTATCGAATTTACTAATATATATATTAATATAGATATTATTACCCGGTTTACTAAGGTTTAGGATAAAAATACCTTATATATTAGGGAGCTATACGACCTCCTAGATAATAAGATCCGTATTCTAATAAATACTTATTATACTTTAGAGATTTATCCCTTATATTTCTATATAATCTTTCCGCGTATTTTTTTAGGATAAGCTTAACGCTATTACCTAAACTATATTAAATAGTCTCTAACTTTTTATAAAATATATCTTTAAATATAGAAATACTTTAATATAGATATTAACTACTCTTATTATTATATAGATTAAATAATAACTATATACCTATCTATTCGCGCTTCGCTACCTAATAGTAAACCTTATAAAATTCTATAAAAGTTATTTAATAAATTAGATCTCTGCTAACGTGCTTTTAGACCGGATTATACCGGTTATACTCCTTTACGGATATTACTTATTAATACGTGCCGCGGCGTTTCCGAACTTAAATTTACTCTTTTTAAATTAGCTAAGGATATTAAATCTCTTATATCTAACCTTCGTTTATTACTTAAGATTACCCTAACTTATTAGCTTAGTATATTTTAATATATTTAATAGCTTACTAAGACTTAACCGCCTCCGGTATTTACCCTCCTAAACTCTTTTTACCTTAACCGCCGATATTAAAAAACCCTTAACTAAAATTTAACCTAATATCGAGGAGATAACCGAGGGACCTTTACCCGTAATCTGATATAAAATACCTTATAGAACCGTAAATACTTCGTTTATAGTAAAATTAGTTACTAGTTAACTAAATATATTAAGGATAAGTAATAATTAGTTTAACGTTTATTTATAGCCTATTATAAATTTATAAGTAATTACGTTAACTTCGACGCTTATATTACCGAATTTAAGGGAATAGAAAAGGTACTAAAGGATAATAGCGACGAAGGCTAAACGCTCCTAACTTCTAAACTAACTAAGATACTATACTATATATTAGCTTTTATATAATTATCTTAACTCCTAGATACTTCCTAAGTTATAGAAGTTAATAAATTACCCTCTACGTCCCCTTATACCGCTAAGATCTTTTACTAGTTAGTATACCTATACTTCCTAACCGTAAATAATCCTTATAAACTACTACCTCTTACCGCACCTATTATATAGTTTATATTAACGGACTAATACTTATAAATAACTTTTTAAAGGATCCTAATTAATATTAGAGCGGCGTCTATATTAACTTCGGGCTAATCTTAGTTCGAAGCCTTATAAGCTCTAATCCCTTTCCTATCGCTTAACGAATCTACTATAAGTTAAGTTAATATTAAATTCGGAGAAAAATAAACTATATCTTCTCTTAAATCTATAGCTATTAAGACCCTAGTTAGGAAGATAACTTTTTATATCCTCCCTATATAAATACCGTTTCTCCTTTACCTCGTAGATATAGATTAACTTAGAATCTTTTTTCGGAATACTTTTAATTACCTTATCTATAAAGTAACTAAAGTACCCGTTATTTATAAATAAGGTTATCCTTAGTTTTTCCTCTCCTTATCCGAGGAAGCGGTAATATACCTAACTAAATAGGAAATTCGTTAAATTTATAAACGCTTTAGATACCTAAGCGTTTCTTAACTCTATAACTTTCTTACTTAAGCTAGCTATAAAATAAATATTAAAGCTATCGAAGCTATATCTAAAATCTACTAATAATATTAACTTACTAGCTTAGCGCTTTAATAATTTAAGTTCCGCTTAGAAAACGATAAGGATTTTAATTTCGAAATTATTATAGATATCTTATATATTAACTAATATACTATCCTTTATACTATAGATTAGGTAATAGCTTTCTAAGTAGCTTATTTTCTACCGTCTCTCTTTACTAAGAATATATAGAATACCTTAAGGCTTATCTAAATCGATATTTACCTTAAGCTTCTAGACTTTATCCGCTATAACGCTAGTAAGAACTTTAACTTATAGGAATTTAGATCTAAAGCTACTATATTAGGAATTATATATACTTAAATCTTTATTAAGGTATATTAGTTAGTTAGGAAAGTAGAATAATATTATACTCCGCTTTAGCGAGTATATAATATAATATCGAATAAACTTTAATATAATATTAGGCGTAATTCGATCTTATAGATAGCTATTAAAGCTATTAACGATACCGCTAAACCTAACGGACTTATCTTTATACTCCTTATTTTTAGAGTATACCTTAAGGTTTACCTAAACTTAGCTTTAACCTTTTTAACGCTTAAGCGCGCTATTACTATTTAAAAAGCTATAGCTAACTTACGTAGGTTTTATACTTAACGTATAATTTATAACGCCTTCTTAATACGAAATAAACTAAATATATTAGATATCCTAAAATTACCGCTTAATAGCTAAGTTTACGTTTAGAGAGAACTTAGTAAGTAAACTAGCCTATATACTTTTACTGCTATCCGCGGCTATAATATTATTATTAACTTTCCTTATAACTTAAAATCGTTTCGCTTAATATATATCTAGCTATTTTTCTTACCTCCGTATAAGGGCCTTAAATCGAGTTCGGATTTACTTTCGTATAAAGGCCCCGAATCGAGTTTAGACTTACCTTCGTATAAAAGCCCCGCCTCGGGTTCGAGTCGAACTCCCCTTACAACCGGACTAATTTCCTCTCTACCTTAGACTATACCTTAACTATAAATTACGATATATATTCCTCGTAATTTATTTACCGATAATACGTTTATAATATAAAAAGAAAAAGATAATATAGCGCTTTTACTTAAACTTTATTCTAAAAGTAAGATTACTACTCCGGGATAACTTTTTAAAGCTTCGGATACTTAGGAAATTAATAACCTTATCGGCTACGGCGTTTTCTCCTTCGAACGTTATAACCTCGATAAGTATCGGGGTATATATCTCTTCCGTGCCCGTATAGTCCGCGAAATTAAAAAAATTAGTACCGACTACCTTTATAAAAAGTTACGCTTAATTATCGCTAGCTATAGTAATAAAAGTAAAAATATAATCTTTACGTAATCCCTAACTATTTAGCGCGTAAGCTAATAGCTAGTATTAGCTCTTACCTTTACCGGTTTTTAAGTAAGTTTCGAGCTTACGCTACGAGATATTACGTAAGTATACCCCTAGTTACGTTCCGATCTTAAGCGTATTATTATTATTACGCTATTAGCTAAGATAAAAAATCGGTACCTTACTAATACTATTATTCGCGTTATTAAGCTACTATATAGGATTATAGAAGCTAGTATTTATTAGTTTCGTACTTATTAAGATTACTATTTTTAGTAACTATAAATATATATATCGACGTTTAACGCTTACCTCCTCGTTAAGTATAGTAACTATGCCCGTTTTAGCCTCGTTAGCTTATAAACCGATAATACCTTAATACTTAGTACTAAAGCTTTTAGATATCTAGAAAAAGAATATATAACTATTACCTAGTTCCGCACTAAGCCTAAGATAGTGCTTTAGGCCGGTAATACCGCGGATTTTAACGGATCTTAAATCGATATTAGTTCGAATTTAATCTATTTTTAATAGAAAGGCTAAGCTGCTAAAATCTAGCCCGTTAACTTTTCCGTAACGGACGCCGTATAATAATATCTAGAATAACGCGCTAGGGGCGCCTATATTACTTTTATTTACTAACTAGAGGCTATATATAACCTCTCCGTTACCGTATAACGCTAGTTTTTAGATAAGAAAGACTATAAAAAGTTAAATAAGTAACTACGATAGTAGTAGTAATATTAGAATAGAGGGCTACGTTATATCCCTATACCGCTAAATAGTATAAAATTATATATTTTCACTAACGGTTTTTTTACTAATAATACCGATCTTTCCTCGTAGATCGGATACGTTATTATACTTAGATAAGAAATAGGAGGAAAAGATAAATTTACTTTTACCGGGAATATTATCTACTAAAGTTCGACGAAATATAAAAGGGTAACTCGATCTATCCTCGCTTTAGAGATATATAAGATATCGGCTAAATTCGATATCGGTATATCAATTAGATCGATATTAATACGAATTCGATCTAAGCTCGGATCGAATATAATCTAAACTATTATATATACCGACTTATATTTATTATATAAATACTTAGTAAAACTTAGTACTATAAAAGAAAAGAGGCTAATAATTAATATTATATTAATAAGAGAATCCTACGAGAATCGCGAAGTTAAGGAGATCCGCTAGATTAATAGATAAGATAACCTAGCGGATATAATAACTAAAGATAACCCTAATAAAGCGCTAGAACGCTTAGTCGATATAAATATATTTAATATTCGTATCTAAGGTTTCGTTATAAGGAAAGAGAAATAGCTTAATATATTATAAATAGAGGATATAACTCTCCCCGAAAAAGAAAAAGTTACCAGTATAGGAAATACTAGAATATAATAATAATCTATATAGGGAGGAGGAGGATCTATATATAAAAATAAAGAAAGGGGCGTATTACGTAGAACGTATTATAAAGAAGTATAGTAATAGGAAGTAAGGTAAGTTTCGTTAGTATTTTTATTATAATATTTTAGATAGGAGCTCTAATAAACTCCTAGTCGATATTAGATTAATTTCGGGAAGAGATCTAGTTATACTTGATCTAATATCGAGTATAAAAAGGGGCGTATACGAAGAAGAAAAAGGGGAATATACGAAAGGATATTTTATATATAAGTAGGACTAGGAATCACCTTAGTAGATAAGATATAGATAATTATTAAAAACTAAAAGTATATACTTTTAGTAACTTTAGTTACTATTAACTCCCGCTTACGTAACGGCGAAGGCTAACTAATAGTAATATTCGTAATTCCGCCGGGTTATTATAGTCTTTATATTACGATACCCCTAGGGTAGCGTAATTCTTAACCTTAGGGGTACCGTAATCCCTTAGTAATATTTTCTTCCTAGTTTAAGGATTAAAAAAATAAAGAATAAACGTAGTATAATATATTAAATAAAAAACGTAATACCTAGTAAACTTTCGCCGAGTTATCTGCGAAAAATAGATAAGAAAAACTAAGGTAATTATAAAAAGGGAAGGGGAAAAAAAAAAAATTTTAAAAAGGGGGGGGGGGGGGGGGGATATTTATACTTAGGAGGTATATACCTCTTATATCCGTAGGAGGGGTTAGTACGTACTAATAAGCTACTTATAGGAGGGGTAAGTATATACCTTATCTAGTAGGGCAAATTAGTAACTTAGCACCTTACTTATAAATTACCTTATACCCGAGCTCCTTATCCCTTTCCTCTTCCTTTTACCTTTATTATTATTATTATTATCGTTATTATTATCGTATATAGGAAAGTAAGTTTAAGTTAATCCCGAGTCGGTATCGTAGTAAGCTTTTACTAACCTTAACTTAAGATCTATTATATATTAAGACTACCCCCTTATATACTTACCGCTCCGCGTAATTATTAGATTATTATTTTAAGTCCTAAGTTTAAGAATAATATTAACGATAACGATATTCTTAAGGCTTTAATTCGCTAGCGGCGTAAAAGTATATTAATTCCGGCTTTAATTCGTATTAGTTATAAGTTAAGATTAACCCGGTTTTTAATATACTCTAAACTTAGCTTTAAACGCGTATTACGTGTATTTTACCCTTATCTCCTTTACGCGCCCTTTATAAGCTCCCTTTATAATATCCGCGATTACTTTTCGCACGTATTTGCGAATATTATCGTTTACGCTAATAGCGACGCTTATTATTTCCTATTAAATATAACCCGCTAAGCGTAATTTTTTTATATCCCCGCCGCTAGCTACGCCGTTATTTTAAGCGCGGCGCGATAATATTTAGCGCGGCGATATTAAGAGGGTACCCCTATACTAAAATTATATTAGCTATATAAGCGGGTAAGAGCTAAAAATTAACGCTTATTAAAAATAGGTATCTTAATTAGTAACCGCTTACTATTAGTATACTAAAAAAGGTATTTAGTATAATAATATATATATAGTTTATTAAAACTTAACTATATATAGATTAATACTAACTTAATAAACTATCTTAGCTATTATTACTTTTACGTAAGCTCTTACTATATTTATAAGTAATAATACGCCTTTATATAAAGATTAGTATACCGAAGTAAGTTTAATAATAATCTAATCCCTATTCGTATTTAAGTCGATATCTAACTAATATTACTAGTATAGTAATATTACTCGGCCGGCCTTACGCGATCGTTACGCGTCGCGCCCTCCTAAACGTCCGTATTAGGAGTAGGGGTAAGGGACTTTAATTCCGGGGATTTTACTTTTTCTTTTCTTATTATTTTTTTTTTCTTTTATTATTTTTATCTCTTATATATTACTAAATTAACTTAATTATAAGAGACTTCTAATACTAAATTTATAAAAGCTTAGTAAATAATAATTACGGAGTAACTATTAAAACTAATTTAAGGTTAATAAGATTTTAGGTCGAAATTAAAATAAGTTCCTAAAAATCTTAGACTAAAAGTAAAGAGAAGAAAGAATAGATAATATTAACTTATAATAAGTTATCGCTAAGTATTAGGATATTCGAATTATTAAGTTACTAACTAAATACTAATTAAAATATATCTATACGTTATCGAAATAATAATTATAATTTCCTAAAAATTAGTATTTTAATAAATATCTATTATCTAAATTACTTTTCTATTTCCGATCTAAACTAAGGTTAAATAATAATAAAGCTAGCACTTTAGCTTATATTAGTTAACTAAGTTTTAAGTAATAAAAGATAGTTAAGTTTACGATATAACTTAGTTTTATTACTAATTAGTATTAATTAGGTATCCTTCCTAAGCCGAATAGGTAACTAGAGTCGTATTATAAATTTCTTAAAGTAAAGATACTAATAAATTAAACTTAGAATACGTATACTATATTAACTTAGATAATAAGGTTCGGGTAACTTATCTAGATTATATAGCGTATAGGAATATTACGTTTACTATATAATACGCTCCGGCTAATAAAGTTATAAAAAATTAAATAATAACTTTGCTTATAACTTATCTCTCTCTTAAAAAATATAAAAAAGTAAGTATATTATATATATATTCCTCCTCCTACTAACTACCTCCCTATCCTCCTCCTATATTAACTTCGTATATTATATTAATATTATATTAATCTCGGATCGGTATTATCTCGAGTTCGACTCCTTTTTATACGTATCCCTAACCTCCTACTTTATTTATATAGAGATAGTTATCTCTATAACGCGTGCTACGCGTATTTAACGCGTGTTATATTCCTAAGCAGCTAGCGATATATATATTCTAATATTAACTTTACCTAGGGTAAGTTCCCTAATAAAAAGGGTAGTAGTATAGTTTCTTTCCGTATATTATAAGGTAAGCTAACTTACCCTCCGCGTACGGAGAGGCGGAGTATTAGCTATATTATAGCTTTATTATATAATATTTAGCGATATATCTAAGCTAATAATACTTAAAATATTACTAAGGTTAGATTTCTAGTTTATAAAGTTCTATATTAAAAATCTCCGCTTATATTATTATACCCTTATTATAAATTTAGTTTATATTTATTACGCTATTAATAATAATTATAAGGGAGCTTTACTAAGTCCTTAAATAGTATCTTTTTATATATAGTTATATTATTAAAACCTTATTTAATAACTTAATCTTTTTCTAAAAAGCTTCTTTACCGCCCTATTATAAAGCCCGCGCTAATACCCCCTTTATAATAAAAGTATAACCTCCGCTAATAAGGCGTACCTTTTCTCTAAAAGTAATATAAAACTACTTTAAATTAAATTAGAGCTTATAAATAGTATTTTAGAATATTATTATAATATTACCGCTAAGTAATTTCCTTACTATAAAAGCTTAGCTTTACTTATAAAGTCCGTAATTAACGCTTATTATAATTACCTTAAGGCCTCGGGCTTAGAGCGGAGTAATAATAAAGTTAAAGCGAATTATAAGCTAACGCTTATATTACTTAGGAATTTATTTTTTAATAGTTTTCTCCGGCGCTTTAGCTATAACTATAGCTTATATTAGAGGAGTTCCGCTTCCCCTAAAGCTATAGAAAAAAGAGGAAACCGTAGCCGTAATAGTTAAGGTAATATTACTAATTAACGGAGTCGGAGTAAGGGGGGCGCCTCCTTAGACCCTCTCGGACTCCGCTACTTATTTAATAATTATTTATATAAAGATTAAAATATCCCCTAAAATAATCTTATTAATATTTACCTTAGCTTCTAATAAGGTAAAAAGTATAGTAAATCCTTAAGTTTAAGTTTACTATAATTTAGAGTAAAGCTATATTCTAGGTAAAAAATTTTCGCGGTTACGATTAACCTATATAGCGTTACCCTCCCCCCCGGAGTTACTCCGGGCGCGGCTTAAGGCTATTACTACGGGGTAACGGAAGGAGCGGAGTCCGCTTATAATATAAGAATAAGAGGTCCGTATCCGCGTCGCTATAAGCGCGGAATCTATAGAATATATAAGAGTTAGTTAAATAAAAGCTAATAGTATTTATTAGTAAGTAGGTAAAAGTAATATTACTTAAGTTTATATAAAAGAAAGTATATAAGGTAATAGGTTTTAAATAGATAGCGGAGAAACTAAAGTTAATAAATAGATAATTACTTAAGTATTTAAGATAGCTTAGAAGAGTAGAAAAGTTACTAGAAATAGAATTAGCTAATTTAAAAAAAAATAAGATAGCTAGGAATAAAAGTAATATAGAAAAGGTAATCCGCGATTATAATAAGCTAGATATAATAAACTATCTAAAATATTCCTAATATTAGATAAATTAGGAGAAAATAAATAATAAGGACGATATTAACTTTATATTATATCTTAGATAGGTAAGTATTATAATAATAGATATTTTAAAACTTATATTTTATAAAAGTATTACCTTAAACTTAGTTATTTATCCTTTATCGGATACCTTAATTAGGGAAATTAACGCGTAGTTTAAATAAAGCCTTATTACGCTAGGAGATTATATTAAGATAGAAAAATAGAGAAAAAAGGTTATAAGATTATATTTTACTTATAAGAACTATTTTATTTTTACTTTTAAGGAAATTCGGCCTATATAACTAATTACTTATTAAATTAAATAAAAAAAGGGAGTAACGCTAGCTATATTTAAATAAATAAAGTATAGTAAGCTTAAATAGATCTTTATAAGTAAGGTATTCCTAACGATAGAAAAAGTAAATATTATTTAACTTATTAGCGATAATACGGAATAGGTAGCTAGAACTTTATTTATTAAAAAGCACCTACTAAACCTAGCGGCCTAGAGAATAGTTTATAATTACTATAATATTAATAAGAATATAGTAAAATTAGAATATCTATATTATAACCTAAAGGTTAATTTAAACTAAGTATATATTAGATAACTAATAGTTTTCTCTTAGCTAGATATATCTAATAAGTTCTAATTAATCCTAATATAGCTAGAGGATATATATAAGATAAGCTTTACCGCCCCTAATAATATATAAGAATATATTAATATACTATAAAGACTAATAAGCGCCCCCTCTATATACGTAAGGTATAAGGATATCGCGGTTAGTAAATTAATATTAGTAGATAAGGTTAAATACTAAATATTACTAAGTTTTATTATAAAGTACTTAACGTTAATATTCGTTTATATTAATAATTATAACTTTAAAATCGAAACTTTTAATAAATATTTTAATTTCCTCCGATATTAATATTTCTTTAAAGTAATATAGGCGCTAATTAGTCTTATAGGTAAGAAGATAAAGCTATTTAATAGTATAGCTAAATTAGTTAAGTTTAAATTAGAAATAAGGTAATTTTATCTAGGAACTAAATATTAGTAGAGATTTACGTAGTTAGGGGACTATTTTTAATAATATTCCCCTTAATCTTAAGAAGAAGTTTAAATAGTATTATAGCTAATCCCGTTCCTTTATTATTTTATATTAAGGAGAGTAAATAGGGCTAAACTTATTAAGGAAATATTTTTTAAAAAGGTAAATAAGGTAACTTTATTAAAACGCTAATTTATATAACTAAAAATATAATATTAAGATAAACCTATTTAAACGCTAAAAGCGGTAGAAGCTTTATAATTCTTATACTAAGCTATCTAGAATAACGTAATATTTAGAGTATAGATAAATATATAATTTTACCTAATAATAGATATATCCGATACTAAGATTAGGGCCGTTCTTTACTAACTTAATAACTATCCTAATAGAATATTTATTAGAGACTCTAATTTCTAAAATATAAAAATTATTATATAGATATCGTTTCGGCTAAATAATTTAGAGTAGCGATACTTTATACTTATATAAGAAATATTAGCTATTATTTATATAATTAAAGAATACTAATAAATAGTAAATATATCCCTATATCCCCTTAAGATCTATACGGATTATAAGGGTATTATCGACTTAATAACGAATATAGCGGAAATATATAGTAAAATTACGAGGTAAATTAATATTTTATAAGAATAGGATATTAAGAATATCTACCGCTTAAATATAATAAAGATTATTAAAATCGTAGATAATATATTTAAATTATATAATATTTTTAAAAGCGATACTCTAAATATAGAGGGCTATATTATATTAGCGCTAAATATTATTAAGGCTACTTAACTTTTATTAGGTAAACTACTAGTAAGTAGAGAGGTATCTTACCTCTAAGTAGCTATATCCCCTTAGCTAGGAGACCCGTAATATACGGAAATTATACTCTTTCTTATTAATAGAATATAAATATTATTAAATAATAGATATTACTATATTTAAAAAATAGCTATTAGATATTAAGTTTAGAATAAGATCCTATATTATATTAAATCGAATAAATAGTAGGCTAAGTATTATCTATAATTAAATATCTAATTAAAGTTATAAAATATTTATAATATATTAGGCTATTTCTTTAAGGAAAAGACTTTAGCGAATTTAAGAGGAATCTTATAATAGCTAACTTATCGATCGGATATTACTTATTATTATATATCTTATATAATTTACTAGTAAACCGCACTACGCTTACTTAAGTTAAAATATAAATAAATTATAATATATAAGCTATAGGAAATAGTAGTTATTAACTTCCTAAAACCTATTACGCTTATTAGTGCTTATAGATATTAATATATTCTAATAGCTATAAATTATATAATACGTTTTCTATTAACTTAAGTATATAAAAATATTACTAGCTTAGAGGTAGTAGATATATAATAATATTACTAAAGTCTAGTATTTAGCTAGCTTAAAGCTATTTACTTAGATAATAAACGCTATTTCGCTAATATTATTATAGAAGATATAGCTAAGTAATATAAGGTTAAATAGAAATTTAGCTTAGTCTTATACTTTTAAAGTACTAAATTAGTAGAGAGGTTATTAGTTAGGTATCCTTCCTAAGCCGAATAGGAGGCTAGTATCGCGTTTCGCTCTTATTATAGTATATAAGTTAATAGCTATAAGGAACTCTACGTATATATATATTAACCTAATTAATAGGGTTCGGGTATTTCTACCGGATTATATAGCTAAAGGAATATTACGTCTCCCGTCTAATATACTCTAGCGGAAGGAGTTACGAATAATTAATTTAATAACTCTATTTATAACTTCTTACTTAAATAAAAGTACGGAAAAGATTAACGTATTATATATACGTCCGGCTATACTCCCTCCTACCCTCGATTCCTATCGTATTAACGACGTATATTATATTAATATTATATTAGTCTCGGATCGGTATTATCTCGAGTTTAACTCCTCTTTATACGTGCCTCTAACCTCCTACTTTATTTATATAGAGATAGTAATCTCTGCGACGCGTGTTATATTCCTAAGCAGCTAGTAATATATATATTCTAATAAAGGTATATCCGATTAGTAAAAAACTAACTGCGAAAATAAAGTCTTAAGTAGTTTAGTATTTTCTTAAAAGCGTAGAATAAAGCGTTACCTTAAATTACTAATATACTAAATTCTTAAAAAGTTAAGATTTTAAGGGTAACTTTAATAAAAGCTATATTAAGATTTAACCTTATAGTTATATATTAAAATAAAAATATACTTAAAGTTAAATAATCTAACTTTAACTATTTTAACTAAGATAACTAGATAGTTCGCGATTTAGTATTAGCTATAGTAGAAGAAAAAGATATAATCTAGGATATTTTAGCTAATTTTAATATAACTAAATATAATATTAAGCTATAACATGCCCTTCGAGTTAATAACTTCGTATAGGAAAGGTAAGATAAAGTAAATATATCGTATAGGAAGTTCGTAACTATATAAGATAACTTATCTATTATTATTAAGGTTATCTTATCTATTATATATCTAATTCGTAGCGTTATTAGATATTAAGTTTTGCGAAAGCTTTACGTAGACGATCTTAAACTATTTATACTACGTAAGGCATATTTAATACCCTTATAGCGGGTAATATAAGATATAGCTACCTAATAAGGCTATAAGCTAGGTAAAGGAATAGATAAGCTTTAGGGTAAAAACCCTTACGCTTATAGGAACTTACTATTATAAGAAATTAGGGGGGGGAAACGTAAGGTTAAGTAGGAATAGACTAAGAATAATAACTTACTACGGTAAATATTAAGTTACTATAGTAAGTATTAATAGTAATTATTAATAGCTATTAGCTAGCTAAGAGGCTAGCTAAGGATTGCTAATAGTTATTTATATTTATTTATATTAGAATATATATATTACTAGCTGCCTAGGAATATAACACGCGTTAAATACGCGTAACACGCGTTATAGAGATTACTATCTCTATATAAATAAAGTAGGAGGTTAGAGGCACGTATAAAAAGGAGTCGAACTTAAGATAATACCGATCTAAGACTAATATAATATTAATATAATATATATCGTTAATATAATAAGAATCGAGGGTAGGAGGGAGTATAGCTAAATATATATATAATATACTTATTTTTCTATACTCTTTAAGAGAGAGATAAGTTATAAGTAGAATTATTATTTAATCTTTTATAACTTTATTAGCTAGAGTATATTATATAGTAGATATAATATTCTTATATACTATATAATTTAGATAAGTTACTTAAACCTTATTATTTAAGTTAATATAGTATATATATTTTAGGTTTAATTTATTAGTATCTTTATTATAAGAAGTTTATAATATAATTTTAGCTACCTATTTAGCTTAGGAAGGATACCTAACTAATATTAATTAGTAATAAAGCTAGGTTATATTATAAACTTAACTACTTTTTATTATTTAAAACTTAGTTAGTTAATATAAGCTAAAATACTAGGTTTATTATTATTTAACCTTAGTTTAGATTAGAAATAAAAAAGTAATTTAAATAGTAAATATTTATTAAAGTGCTAACTCTTAGGAAATTATAATTATTATTTCGATAACGTATAAATATATTTTAATTAATATCTAATTAGTAACTTAATAATTCGGATATCTTAGTACTTAGCGATAACTTATTATAAGTTAATATTATCTATTCTTTTTTCTCTTTACTTTTAGTTTAGGATTTTTAGGAACTTATTTTAATTTTAACCTAAAATCCTATTAACTTTAAATTAATTTTAATAGTTACTTTATAACTATTATTTACTAAACTTTTATAAGTTTAGTGTTAGAAATCTTTTATAATTAAGTTAATTTAGCAAAATATAAGAGATAAAAATAATAAAAAATAATAAAAATAATAAAAATAAAAAAGAAACCTTAGGACCGGAGTCCTTTAATATTATTTCTAGCGTAAACGCTAAAGAAAACGCGCCTCCCGCTAAGCCCGGAGTATAGGGTAAGCGATATTAATATATTAATATATTAATAATATTAGTTAGATATTAACTTAAACTTAAATAAAGATTATATTATTATTAAACTTACCTTAGCGCGCTAGTTTTTATATAAGAGCGTATTATTACTTATAAAAATAGCTAAAGCTTAAGCTAAGGCTACTATTATAAAGACTATTTACTAAGTTAATATTAGCTTATATAATATCTAAACTTAGAAAATAAGCTATATATATATTATTATAATAAATACTTATTTTTATATAAGTATAAGAAGCTATTACTAGCTAAGATACCTATTCCTAATAAGCGTTAATAGCTAGCTTTTACTTATTTATATAATTAATATAATTTTAGTAAGAGGGCACTTTTTTTATATCGCTATATTTAATTTAATTACGCCGCGCTTAAGATAATAGCGTAAGCGGCGGCGCGGACGCGAAAAGATTACGGTCCTCCGGTCGCGCGTAATAGGGCGTAATTAAAATCGCTATATTTATAATCGATAGCGTCTTAGCGCGCGGGCGGAATAAAATAGCTAATATAACGCTCGGAGCGTAAGCTATTAAGGGAGTAAGTAATAAATATATATATTAAAAAAAGCTAAGTTTAGAAATATATTAATATTTAATATAATTTTAATTTATAGCTAACTTAAGGTTAAGTTAAGATTAATATATTTTCTATATACTAATATATTATCTTATATAATATATTATTATTATTAATATTAGCCTCTAATTTAAAGCTTAAGATAATAATATAATAGCTACGTAGCGTAATAGGAGTATAAGGGTATTACTTAGGTATAAATATAATCTTACCTTAAAGTTAGTATAAATCCTTATCGTATTTAGCTCGAAATTAACTTAAACTTACTTTTAATATATAATAATAATAACGATAATAATAATAACGATTAATACGAAAGAGAAAGGAAAAAGAGGAATATAAAGCTAGGGCGCGGGGTAATTTATAAATAAGGTTACTAACTTATTAATTTACCCCTTTATAATAAATATATATATTTACTTTATATTATTAAGGTAAACTAATATTTAAGGTATTAGTATATATTTTTATTATTAAGGTAAATTAATATATAGTAAGTTAGTATATATTATTATTATTAAGGTTAGTATTTAGATCGGTATATATTTCTCGATTATAAAAGGCCCCTTATCCCCCTTCTAATTTTCCTTTTTTTCCCCCTTATATTAATTTTTTCGATATTTATTCTTTTTATTTTTCGAAAACTACTTAAACCCCTCCTTACTAAGTATATCTTTTTTTATTTTATATATTCTATCTACTTTTCTAGTTTATAAACTAAAAGAGATAAGCTATTAAGGGAATATAGTACCCTTATTATGCCCCCGGGGCCACGATATAAAGAAAAATAACGTATATTATAGAGGCGTTAAACCGCCCCGAAAGTATAATAATAATAATCGAATAGCGAGGATAAGGCTAGAGATAATAAAACTAAGTTAATAAATATTATAGTATAGGAACGAGAAATATTATAGGGATTTAATTATTAGCTTTATAGCTATCTAAAAGTAACCGAAGCTATAGGATTAGCTAATAAACTTAAATATTCTATTACGGCGTTATATTATATTTTCTTAGCGATAATATATAACGTCGTAACTACTACCTTATAGCCCTTATTTACCTTCGATAATATAAAGGGATAATACGAAAGATAATTCGATATATATTGCCCTAAAAGGTAATATTAGAATTAGTAAGAAAATAATCGGATATTTACCTAATATCGACTTAAACTTATTAATAAATTAGTAAGGTAAAGGGTATTTATAAAACCCTAAACTATATAAATTTTTAAAAGTAGAAAAATAATTTAATTTACGATAGCTACTAAAGGAACCTAATTATACCTTAACTACCTATATAGTAAAACGAATATTCCTAATTAGAAAAGAAAAGTTACTAATATTAGAATATATATATTACTAGCTACTTAGGAATATAATATATATTAAATACGCGTAATATACGTTATAGAGATTACTATCTCTATATAAATAAAGTAGGAGGTTAGAGGCACGTATAAAAAAAAGTTAAACTTAAGATAATACCGATCTAAGATTAGTATAATATTAATATAATATATATTATTAATACGATAAGAATCGAGGGTAGGAGGGAGTATAGCTAAATATATATATAATATACTTATTTTTCTATACTTTTCAAGAGAGAGATAAGTTATAAGTAAAGTTATTATTTAATCTTTTATAACTTTATTAGCTAGAGCATATTATGCGGTAGATATAATATTCCTATATACTATATAATCTAAATAAGTTACCTAAACCTTATTATTTAGGTTAATATAGTATACGTATTCTAGGTCTAATCTATTAGTATCTTTACTATAAGAAGTCTATAATACGACTCTAGCTACCTATTCGGCTTAGGAAGGATGCCTAACCGACAATTTACCCTACTCGTTATTTTTCTTTTTAAATACTTTATTTCCTATTTTTTAGTATACTATACCTTATATACCTTTAACCTTATATACCTTCGTATATACGATTATATATCTTATATTTTTATATACTACCCTATTATTAGCTCCTTTCCTTATTTATTAAATCTTTCTTAATTAAGATTATTATCGGGCGCTATTATTATCTTCTTTCTCGATTAGATTATTTTCGTGCACCTAATTAGATTATCTTCGTATACCTTATTTTCTTTTAACTATTCTCTTGTTTAACCTACCTCTTCTTCTTACTTATATATACTTCTTCTAACTTATCGGATATTAGTTTATATACGATTTCCTATCCCTTTTCTCTCTCTTTATCTTACCGAGTATTAATGCTATTATTTTCTTATTATACGCTCCTTTTCCTTATTTCTTTTTATTATATATTATAATCTATTATCGCGTATTTTCTTCTCCTTATTATATACTTATTTCTTTTATTATATACTTATTTTTCTTATCGTATATTACTATCTTTATATATATTATACCCTTATATATTATTTATCTCCTATTTCCTATAATTATCCTTATATAAGTATATAAGATTATAGATTACCTAATAAAAGAAGAAATTAACTTTAAGAAAAACCTTATTATTTATAAATAATATAAAATTATACGCTAAGAGTTTAAATAATATTAGGAAATATTCTACGAATAAATAAGGGAAAGCTAAAAGTTTAAAGTTTCTAAAAACTTAAAAATCTCTCTTATTATAAGTACTCTATATAGCTATATCTTAGCTAAATAAGTAGCTAAAAGAGACTAAGTAGCCTAATACCTTACTAAGGTTATATAGGATAAATTAGCACTTTTAATAATTATAGTAAATATTTAAAAGTTCTAAGTCCTAGAATAAGATATTATAATAGATATATTACCGAAAAATTAGCTTATAAAGCTAGATAAGCTTTAAAAGTTATATAAAATAGCGTATAATTTTACTAATATTAAGGTTAAGAGAGGTAAAGATAGTAAATTTCCTTTAATAATAGAGATTATTATAATAATAAAAAATATAAAGAAACGGATCTTATTTACTATTAGCGAATCTTTTTCTAAAATAGCTTAGCGTTTATATAATTATATAATTATTAATATTAAGTAACTAATTTAAAATAAGCTTAAGAGCTAGGAAGATATAAATATTATTAGAATATATATATTACTAGCTGCTTAGGAATATAACACGCGTTAAATACGCGTAACACGCGTCGTAGAGATTACTATCTCTATATAAATAAAATAGGAGGTTAGAGGCACGTATAAAAAGGAGTCGAACTCGAGATAATACCGATCTAAAACTAATATAATATTAATATAATATACGTTATTAATATAATAAGAATCGAGGGTAAGAGGGAGTATAGCTAGAATATATATATAATATACTTACTTTTTTATATTTTTTAAGAGAAAAATAAGTTATAAGTAAAATTATTATTTAATCTTTTATAACTTTATTAGCTAAAATATATTATATAGTAAATATAATATTTCTATATATTATATAATCCGGATAAGTTACCCGAACCTTATTATCTAAGTTAATATAATATATATATTTTAAGTTTAATTTATTAATATTTTTATTATAAGAAGTTTATAATATAACTTTAGCTACCTATTCGGCTTAGGAAAAATACCTAACTAATATTAATTAGTAATAAAGCTAGGTTATATTACGGACTTAATTACCTTTTATTACTTAAAACTTAGTTAACTAATATAAGCTAAAATACTAGCTTCGTTATTATTTAACCTTAGTTTAGATTAGAAATAGAAAAATAATTTAGATAGTAAATATTTATTAAAGTACTAACTCCTAGGAAATTATAATTATTATTTCGATAATATATAGATATATTTTAACTAATATCTAGTTAATAACTTAATAATTCGGATATCCTAATACTTAGCGATAACTTACTATAAGTTAATATTATCTATTTTTTCTTCTTTTTATTTTTAATTTAGGATTTTTAAGAACTTATTTTAATTTTAACTTAAAATCTTATTAACTTTAAATTAATTTTAATAGTTATTCTATAATTATTATTTACTAAGCTTTTATAAATTTAATATTAGAAATCTCTTATAATTAAGTTAATTTAGTAATATATAAAAGATAAAAATAATAAAAGATAATAATAATAAGAAAAGAAAAAGTAAAATCCTTAAAATTAAAGTCCCTTACCCTTACTCCTAATATAAATATCTAGGAGGGCGTAATACGTAATAATTATATAAGGCTAGCTAAATAATATTACTATATTAGTAATATTAGTTAAATATTAACTTAAATATAAATAAGGATTAGATTATTATTAGATTTATTTTAATATATTAGTTTTTATATAAAAGCATATTATTACTTATAAATATAGTAAAAGCTTACGTAAAAGTAATAATAGCTAAAATAGTTTATTAAGTTAGTATTAGTTTATATAAAATTAAGTTTTAATAAGTTATATATATATTATTATATTAAATACCCTTTTTAGTATATTAATAATAAGTAATTATTAATTAAGAAACTTATTCTTAATAAGCGTTAATTTTTAGCTTTTACTTACTTATATAGCTAATATAATTTTAGTATAAGGGTACCTTTTTAATATCGCCGCGCTTAATATTATCGTATTACGCTTAAAATAATAGCGTAAGCGGCGGCGGGGATATAATAAGATTACGCTTAGCGGGTTATATTTAATAAGATATAATAAGCGTCGCTACTAGCGTAAGCGATAGTATTCGTAGGCGCGGGCGAAAAGTAATTATAGATATTATAAAAGGAGCTTATAAGGGGCGCGTAAAAAAGATAGGAGTAAAATACGCGTAATATATATTTAAAGCTAAGTTTAGAGTATATTAGAAGCTAAGTTAATCTTAACTTATAGCTAATATAAATTAAAGCTAAAATTAATATATTTTTACGCTATTAGTAAATTAAAGCTTTAAGAGTATTATTATCGTTAATATTATTTTTAAATTTAAGATTCGAAATAATAATCTAATAACCGCGCGGAGTAATAAGCGTATAAGGGGGCGGTTTTAATATATAATAGATCTTAAGTTAAGGTTAGTAAAAGCTTACTACGATATTAATTTAAGATTAACTTAAACTTACCTTTTTATATATAATAATAATAATAATAATAATAATAATAAAAGTAAAAGGAAAAGGAAAGGAATAAGGAGCTTAGGCGCGGGGTAATTTATAGGTAAGGTATTAAGTTATTAATTTACCTTACTAAATAAAGTATATACTTACCCCTTTTATAGGTAATATATTAGTATATACCGACCCCTTTTACGGATATAAGAGGTATATACCTCTTAGGTATAAATACCCCCCCCCCCCCTCTAAAATTTTTTTTTTCTTTCCCTTTTTATAATTACCTTAGTCTTTCTTATCTATTTTTCGCAGATAATTTAACGATAATTTACTAAGTATTATATTCTTTATTTAGTATATTATACTATATTTATTTTTTATTTCTCTAATTCTCGGACTAAAAAGAGAAAAAGCTATTAAGGAAGTATAATACCCCTACTATGCCCCCGGGGCTATAATATAAAGAAGAATAATATATATTATAAAGGCGTTAAACCGCCCTAGGGGTATAGTAATAATAATCGAATAGTAAGGATAAGGCTAGAGATAATAAGACTAAGTTAACTTTAACTACCGGTCCCGTAGCTATCTTAAAATAACTAAAGCTATAAAATTAGCTAATAAACTTAAATATTTTATTATAGCGTTATATTATATTTTCTTAGCGATAATATACGATATCGCGACTATTACCTTATAGCCCTTATCTACCTTTAATAACGCGAAGGGACGATATAAAAGATAATTCGATACGCGTTACCTTAAAAGGTAATATTAAAATTAGTAAGAAAATAATCGGATATCTACCCGATATTAACTTAAACTTATTAATAAATTAATAAGGTAAAAAATATCTATAAGACCTTAAATTATATAAGTTCTTAAAGGTAGAAAAATAATTTAATTTATAATAGCTACTAAAAAAACTTAATTATACTTTCACTACTTATATAATAAGATAAATATTCCTAACTAGAAAAGAAAAGTTATTAATATTAGAATATATATATTACTAGCTACTTAGGAATATAATATACGTTAAATACGCGTAATACGTATTATAGAGATTACTATCTTTATATAAATAAAATAGGAGGTTAGAGGTATATATAAAAAGAAGTTAAACTTAAGATAATATTAATCTAAGACTAATATAATATTAATATAATATATATTATTAATATAATAGGAATTAAAGGTGAGAGGGAGTATAGCTAGAATATATATATAATATATTTACTTTTTTATACTTTTTAAGAGAGAGATAAGTTATAAGTAAAGTTATTATTTAATCTTTTATAACTCTATTAGCCGGAGTATATTATACGGTAAATATAATATTTCTATATACTATATAATTTAGATAAGTTACCTAAACCCTATTATCTAAGTTAATATAATATATATATTCTAGGTTTAATTTATTAATATCTCTACTACGAGAAGTTTATAATACGACTCTAGCTACTTATTCGGCTTAGGAAGGATACCTAACTAATAGATATATTAGGAGCCGCCTTATATAAATTAATACTTAAAGGAAATAGCTATAGCTAATAATAAATAATCGCTATACCTAGCTTTAAGGCGGGAGCTTAGAATATTAAGAAAATATCTAAGTTTAAGGTTAATTAGAATATATAACGCGTAATTAAGAGGAGAGCTACTTAGCTTATACTACTAATTTCTATTATAAAACTAATAATTAAACTAATAAATAAATAAGAAAAAGATAAATTAGATAATTATATTTAATTTTTTATAAATAGAATTAATAATAAGGATAAATAGCGTTCGTTAATAGATAGTATATTTACGAAAATACTAATAAAAACGCTAATAAAATTAATACTAGCTAAGCTAATAACCCTAAATTCTACTAAGGCGATATCTATTCTAATAAGCTAACTAATTCCCTTTTAAATAACCCTGTTAGGTAACTAACTAATTCCCTCTTAAATAACCCTATTAGGCTTATTATAGAAATCTATTAGATAGGGATAGATAAAGATAACCCCTACTTTTAATTTTACTACCTAAGTTTTAATAAAGAAAGTCGTTATATTTACTAAGGCTGCTGCCTCTAGTTTTACTACTTAAGTTCTAATAACTATTACCTCTAAGGCTTCCACTACCTAGGTTCTAATAACTATTGCCTCCGAGGCTGCTGCCTCTACCGTAACGGCTCTAGGAAAGATAGTTACTTTATAAATATCTATTCTTATTATCGGTTAGGCATCCTTCCTAAGCCGAATAGGTAGCTAGAGTCGTATTATAGACTTCTTAAGGTAGAGATACTAATAGATTAGACCTAGAATACGTATACTATATTAACCTAGATAATAAGGTTCGGGTAACTTATCTAGATTATATAGCGTATAGGAATATTATATCTACCGCACGATATACTCCAGCTAATAGAGTTATAAAAGATTAAATAATAACTTTACTTATAACTTATCTCTCTCTTAAAAAGTATAGAAAAGTAAATATATTATATATATATTCCTCCTCCTACTAACTACCTCCTTATCCTCCTCCTATATTAACTTCGTATATTATATTAATATTATATTAATCTTAGATTAGTATTATCTCGAGTTTAACTCCTCTTTATACGTATCCTTAACCTCTTACTTTATTTATATAAAGATAGTTATCTTTACGACGCGTATTACGCGTATTTAACGCGTATTATATTCCTAAGTAGCTAGCGATATATATATTCTAATATTAATAGCTTTTCTTTTTATAGTTAGGAATATATATTTATTAAGTAAGTAGTCTAAGTATAATTAGGTTCTTTTAGTAGCTTTTATAGATTAAATTATTTCTTTACTTTTAAGGACTTATATAATTTAGGACTAATAGATACCTTTACTTTACTAATTTATAGATAAACTTAGGTTAATATTATACCGATATCTAATATATTTTTTAATAATTTTAGTATAATTTCCTAAGATAGTATACGTTAAGCTATATATCGCGTTTTCCTATTATTTATATTTTATAAATAGTAAATAAGGTCTAGGTAGTAAACTTAATACTATATATTATTACTAATATAGAGCCTAACGCTATATATTATCGGCCGCCGCTATAAACCGGTCCCTTAGCTTAGTAGCTTCTAGGCTAAGGGATTAGTAAGTAACTCCCTTAAACTTAATATAAGCTAGCTATAGGGATATTACTAAGGCGTCTTATTTTAAAAACCCCCGGTAAATACTAGCCGCGTAAGGGGGAATCTCCCCTATTAACCGGTAAACCCCCGTAGCTAGCGAGGGTTATCTCCTTCCTATAATACTAAGCGTTCTTTTACTATAATATTTATAGTTTTACTAGGTTATTATAGTTTTTATATTACGATACCCCTAGGGCGGCGTGATTCTTAACCTTAGGGGTACCGTAATCCCCTAGTAGTATTTTCTTTCTAATCCGAGGATTAGAGAAACGAAGAATAAATATAATATAGTATATTAAATAAAAAACGTAATACTTAGTAAACTTTCGCCGGGTTATCTGCGAAAAATAGATAAGAAAGACTAATATCGTTATAGAGAGAGAAGGGAAAAAAAAAAATTTTAAAAAGGGGGGGGGGGGTATTTATACCTAGGAGGTACGTACCTCTTATATCTATAAAAAGGGTTAGTATATACCGATATATTATTTATATAAGGGGTAGGTATATACCTTATTTACTAGGGTAAATTAATAACTTAGCACCTTACTTATAAATTACCCCGCGCCTAAGCTCCTTATTCTTTTCCTCTTCTTTCTACTTTTATTATTATTATTATTATCGTTATTATCGTTATTATCGTTATATATTAGAGGTAAGTTCGAGTTAATTTTAAGTTAGTATTATAGTAAGCTTTTGCTAACCTTAACTTAAGATTTATTATATATTAGGACTACCCCCTTATACGCTTACCGCTCCGCGCGGTTATTAAATTATTATTTTAAGTCTTAAATCCGAGAATAATATTAATAACGACGATATTCTTAAGGCTTTAATTTACCGGTAGCGTAAAAGTATATTAATTCTAGCTTTAAATCGTATTAGCTATAAGTTAAGATTAACTTAATTTCTAATATATTTTAAACTTAGCTTCGAACGCGTATTACGCGTATTCTACCCCTATCTCCTTTACGCGCCCCTTATAAGCTCCTTTTACGGTATCTGCGATTATTTTTCGCCCGCGCCCGCGAATACCGTTACCTACCTTCGCGGTAACGCTTATTACGCCTTATCGAGTATAACCCGCTAAGCGTAATCTTTTTATATTCCCGCTACCGCTTACGCCGTTATCTTAAACATAGCGTAACGCTATTTAGCGCGGTAATATTAAGAGGGTGCCCTTATATTAAAATTATATTAGCTATATAAGTAAGTAGAAGCTAAAAATTAACGCTTATTAAGAATAAATATCTTAATTAGTAACCGCTTATTATTAATACGCTAAAAAAATATCTAATATAATAATATATATATAGCTTATTAAAACTTAACTTTATATAAACTAATATTAACTTAATAAACTATCTTAGCTATTATTACCTTTACGTAAGCTTTTACTATATTTATAGGTAATAATACGCTTTTATATAAGGACTAGCGTGCCGAAGTAAGTTTAATAATAATCTAATCTTTATTCGTATTCGAGTTAATATCTAATTAATATTATTAGTATAGTAATATTACTTAGCCGGCTTTGCGCGATCGTTACGCGTCGCGCCCTCTTAGATATCCGCGTTAGGAGTAGGGGTAGGGGACTCTTAGGGATTTTACTTTTTTTTTTTTTTTTTTCTTATTATTTTTATTTTTTATTATTTTTATCTCTTATATATTACTAAATTAACTTAATTATAAGAGATTTTTAATACTAAACTTATAAAAGCTTAGTAAATAATAGTTACGAAGTAATTATTAAAACTAATTTAAAGTTAATAGGATTTTAAGTTAAAATCGAAGTAAGTTCCTAAAAATCCTAAACCGAAAGTAAAGAGAAGAAAGAATAGATAATATTAACTTATAGTAAGTTATCGCTAAGTACTAAGATATCTAAATTATTAAATTACTAACTAGATATTAGTTAAAATATATTTATACGTTATCGAAATAGTAATTATAGTTTCCTAGGAGTTAGTATTTTAATAAATATCTACTATCTAAATTACTTTTCTATTTCTAATTTAAATTAAGGTTAAATAATAATAAAGCCGGCATTTTAGCTTACGTTAATTAACTAAGTTTTAAGTAATAAAAAGTAATTAAGTTTATAATATAACTTAGCTTTATTATTAATTAATATCGGTTAGGTATTCTTTCTAAGCCGAATAGGTAGCTAGAGTTATATTATAAATTTCTTAAGGTAAAGATACTAATAAATTAAACTTAGAATATATATATTATATTAACCTAAATAATAAAGTTCGGGTAACTTATCTAGATTATATAGCGTATAAGAATATTATATTTACTATACGATATATTTTAGCTAATAAAGTTATAAAAGATTAAATAATAACTTTACTTATAACCTATCTCTTTTTTAAAAAATATAAAAAAGTAAGTATATTATATATACGTTCCTTCTCCTACTAACTACCTCCCTATCCTCCTCCTATATTAACTTCGTATATTATATTAATATTATATTAGTCTCGGATCGGTATTATCTCGAGTTCGACTCCTTTTTATACGTATCCCTAACCTCCTACTTTATTTATATAGAGATAGTTATCTCTATAACGCGTGCCACGCGTATTTAACGCGTATTATATTCCTAAGTAGCTAGCGATATATATATTCTAATATTTATAAAAATAGCTATTTTATAGATCCTTATATTAGTAGTAATAATCCCGCTTATACTTAAGTAGCTATAAGCCGCTTAAATTATCTATATAATAACTATAAACTTAAATATTTATAAGAGAAAAATATAAACTATATTAATAACTAAATAATAAGCTAAAATAAAAGTACTTATAAATATAATAAGCGCTAAGATAGAAACGCTTATAATTAATATAAATAAGTAAAAAGTTAGATAACTAATTAAATAATAAATTATAATAAATAAATAAAGAGATTAAGAAATAACTAAGATAAGAGAAATTATCTGCTATAAACGTACGGAATTTTAGATAGTAATAAAAATAAAGCGAGGTATTAAATAGATAATATTTATAAAGGAAAATAAAAAAATAATCTTTATAATTTATAATAAATTAATATAGATACTTAATTAGATATCGCTTTAATTAAAGAGACTCCTAATAGATATAACTAACGCTACCTAATTATAAGGGGCTATTAAGGAAATATTATAAGATATTTTCTAATTAATATTAATTTAGAAAATTATTAAAAAAATAATATATAATATTTTTTAATTTACTTTAATTCGAGATATTATCTAAACCCCTCTAAGTATAGTTATTAAGTTAATATTACGCTAGGTAATAAAAGCGTCCTTTAAAAAGTTCGATAAATAGATAATATTAGACCTATTTATATAATATTCTAACTAGATACCTAAATTAAAAAGGCCTATTACCGCTACCTAGTTAAGTAATAGAGTAGTTAAAAAGGTAAAGCTATTAGACTAAGGATAAGAAAAAAGGTTTTCTATTAAGTTAA
Organism: Ophiocordyceps camponoti-saundersi (nom. inval.); assembly: GCA_003339415.1. NCBI lineage: Eukaryota > Fungi > Ascomycota > Sordariomycetes > Hypocreales > Ophiocordycipitaceae > Ophiocordyceps > Ophiocordyceps camponoti-saundersi. Next base: position 47,095 of record PDHQ01000131.1, read on the forward strand.
GCGGGTTAACGGAAATTAGAGGCACGCCGCCCTAACTTAGGCTATTATTTAGGCTATCTCTAGAGGATTATAACGGAGAGATTTAAACGGGTTACGATAGAGAGATTTAGATAGAGGAGGTAGTTATAAGCGACTATAATAAAGATACCCCCTACTTTATTAGATAGGTATTAGAGGATAAGGTATTAGAGGATAAGGGATTAGAGGAAAAAGGGGAGAACTTAGAGAAATTATTATTATTATTAGACTTACTATTAGACTAATATAAAAGGGATCACGATTACTAATACCCTAACGTATAATACTATACGATCTAATCTGATCCTATAATCTAAAACCGATCGAGGGATTTTAACGCCTTACTAGCTTTTTAGTTTTTACTTAATAACTCCTTCTCCTTAGTTATTAAAACTACGCTTAGTAAGTTATTTATTAGATTCTAAATAGATAATAGTCTCCGTTATCTAAGTAATTAAGCTTCCCTTAAATTTAAGGAAATATTAAAAGATAAGGTAGTTATCTTAATTATTTATACTTAAGCTACGATAAAAAGATAATATAATAAGAAATATCGAAAGCTTAAGTTTAAGCTTAGCGATTAAGTTTAGCTAAAACTTAGGAAAAGATATTCTATTCCTAATAGATAAGTAGCAAAGCTTTCGGAATAGTAAACTAGGCCTTTCTACGTAATTAAAAAAATCGAATATCTAACTTACTAATTAAATCTTAATAATTTTATAAATATCTATCTTATTATATTAGTTATATGATTTTAATTAGCTAATATTTTAAGAGAATAACCTAGCCCTAAGCTTAATACTAATAACTATAAGATCGAACGAATTCTTAATAAGAGAAAGGTTAAAAGAGGGCGAGGCGCTACTTAAATAAAATACCTTATATATTAGAAAAGATACCTAAGTAATAATATCTAATAGGTAGCTAAAAAGGATTTCTAATAAAAGGAGATAATTAAAAAATTCGAGAAAGAAAAAGATAAGTTAGAAGCTAAGCTAGAAATTACTAGGAAAAAATATATAAATATTTTTAAAAAGTACTAATTATTAGAATAAGGTAAATAAGTTACTTAGTAATAAACGTATAATATCTTTAGGAAATAATAAACTTAATATATTACTATTTATACTAGATTTCCCTTTATTTTCCTACCTTTTTTCTTTTATTTCCTCTATCCCCTATTTATCCTCTCTTATTCCCCTTTATATTACCTATCTTTATTATATCTTTCTATATATTAGTCTTTATTCCCCTTATAATTATTTTTTTTTATCTTCTAATTTTTTTTATTATCCTTATATTATTTCCTTTCTTTTATACTTAAAATTAATCCTCCTTATAATAATCCCTATTATTCCCGTAATAAGATATACCGTAAGTTATTTTACGAATAACTAATTTATACTCCCCCTATACTTATATTTAAAAGCTTTAAAAAAGCTATTTAGCTATTCGAAAACCTTATAGCATTTTAATATTTATTTAAATCGCTTACTTATAAACTTAATAATTAGAAATTAAATAATTATATAACTTTTATTACTTAGAAATAAATATTATAAAAAAAGGATCTAATCTATTATTTAGTAAATTAGATAATTATATCTATTATATTAATAGGAAAATAAAGAGATAAGCTAATAGAGAATAATTCCTTAATAATAAGGATTATAATTTTAAGTACTTATTTTTAAATAATAAATACTCTAGCTTTAACTATTTTTTATTTAAAATTTCTAAGGTTATAGCGCTTAAATATTCTATTTAATAAATTACTATAATATCTTCTTCTACCGCTAGCTTTACCTCTAAAATACTAGCCGCCTTAATAAGAAATTATAGCTGCTTTTTATTACTATATTCCCTCGCTAATATTAAAGGAAATATTTTTCTATAATTTAAATAACTTAAAAAGAACTATTATAGCGTATACGCGCTATTAGAAATTATAAAAGATTATATTAAGGGCTTAGTTAGCGGGTAAGTTTATTAGGAATTAAAAAAATTAAAAGAGATTAAGAGAATCTTAGCTATTATCTCTTATATTAATTACCTTAGAAAAATAAAAAGAATAATATTAGTAGCTATAGAAAAGGAGATTAAGGTTAAGGGAGTAGCTCCTATTTTTAGTAAATCCCTAATAAGGCGTTTTATTACTTCTCTTATTTTAACTTAATAAAATATTCTTAAAATTTCTAATAAGTAAACTCGCTTTATTTTTTAATAACTTAAAACCCTTATAATAGTCTCTAAAATTACAATTTAATTTTAAGAAATTTTAAAAGCTAATAATAACTTTCTAATAACTTATTATAATAATTTAATCTAAGTTATTAAATACTCTCTTACTTTTTTTATAATATATTATAATAAATAAGCTTTAATATTCTAAGATATAGATATTACTTTAATTTAGGTAATTTACTTTAATAAGTACCTTACTAAATATAATATTTCCCTTAGCTTAAGTTATATAGTGGAAATATTTAATATTAGCGATAAATAAATTATTAATTTCCCTATTTTAATACTTATTTTACTTAATACCCCCGCTTTTAAAAATATATCGCTTAATATTAATAAAATAGCTATATTTATTAATAAGAAGTTTATATTAAATAATTCTAGTAAAATTCTAAAATTTTATAAAAAGAATTAATAAAACTTATATATTTATATAAAAAAATAGATATATCTACCTAATAAGGGTATTATTATATTACTTCTAGCTATTACTATTAATTATATATTTTTTTTAGCTTAAAGCGATATTATTAGAAATAAAATAACTCTAAACCCTAATAGTATACTTATCTTTAATATTTTAAATTTAATAAAAATAGCTTTAAATAATATTACTAAAAAGCTATATAATTAGAAAAATAGCTTAGTTAAACTTACTAATAATACTAAATATATAATAACTATTAAGCTTATTAACGCTAATCTATTTATCGATATAATAATAAATTTAGACTTTTTATAGCTTTTTATATAGTATTAGCATAAACTATAATAAAGAAATATATTAATAACGCGCTTTATATAGAAAGTATATATTATACTATTTAACTATTAATAAGTAACGGCTATTATATCTATTTAACTATTACTATATAATAAATCTTTAAATTATTTAACTATTAATATATAATAATACTTATATATACTAAGCTTAGGTAAGAACCCCGTAAATTAGTATATTTTTAGTATCGTTTCTTAATATTTTTATAATATAATATTAGTTATATATTATTTATTCTTATACTTTATACGCTATAAATAAAGAAAGAATATTAGCTATAATAAGAAAGCTAGAGCTTATTTATTATAAATTACTTATAATATACGCTTAAGAATAGGCGTAAACTATTCGTAATATAGTTAATTTTACTACTATTCCTAATATCCTAAACGCCTCTATTTTTATAAATATACTATACTTAAAGCTATAAACTATATCTTTTATATTATTTATAATAAGATTATTTATATTTACTTTTATATTATCGCTATAACTTATATATCTAAATAATAAAAATAGTAAGATTTCCTTTATTTTATTTTTTTAGTTTATATATTATATTATATCTTTCTTATTCTTATTTTTTTTTCTTAATATTATAATATTTTTTATTATAATATATACTTTTCTATATATATTTAATATATATTAAAATTTTTTTTATTATTCTTATTTTATTTTTTTATTTTTTTCTTATTTTATATAAATTAATTTAATTCTCTATATATAAATCCCTAATAATATTTCTTAATCTATAATTAAATATTATTATTAAAATTAATATAAAAAAGCACTTATTATTACTAAACTAAAAACTTTTTATAACTTTAAACGATTAGGGTCCCCGTTCGTTCTTAACGCTATAATATTACGAGAATTTAGTGCTTTCTGCCTCTTAAAGTCCGACTCCGCTAAGGGAATAGCCCTAAACGTAGGGTCGCGGGGCGGCCCGCCTCCTAGTCCGCTATTAATACTAATAATACTCGATAGCGGAACTTAAGAGCTTAACTAATCCTAATAATATCCGCGTATAGGTAAAGGTTAATATAATATAGCTACTAACTTCGATAACTTATTTATTAATATTTTTCGGACCTTAATAAATCTTATCTTAAAGTTTATATATAAAAAACTTACTAGGGTAATCTTTACGTAAGATTTTCGCCCTATATAAAGTATCCTTAATATAACGTTTACTAAGCTTTAATAATACTAATAAGCTTTCGAAAACTTATTTAGCTTACTTATTATTATCTCCCGCGCTATTTAAAAATTAGTTAAAGCTACTTTTTATAAAATAATAAGTAAGGGGTCGGACTCCGCTCTTAGAGTTCTAACCTAAGCTAATATAGTTATAAGCTCCGCCCCGAACTTTGCCCCCCTTATAGCGCCCCTTATACGCCCGGTTCTAGTAAGAATAAAAAGGGAGGTACTTATATTAGTAAAAAATATCTTAATAATTAAGGGAGTTTTAGCGCCTACTTCTTAGAAAATTATTTAGAAAGTTAATAAGGCTATAAGCTACTTTATAGTAGTTACTACGCGCTAATTTCCTAATAAAGACTTTATAATTATATTTAACTTAAAATATAAAAACCTTATTTTAAGGGATAAGTAAGTAGCTTAAGCTTTTAAAGCGGAGGCTAAGTATATACGCTAGACTTATACTATTATTACTAAAGGTATTTAGACCTTAATAGCTAATTATAACTATAACGCGCTACTTAATATTATTAAGGAGATAAATAAAGTTAATATAATCTAGGCGAAAGTACTTTAACTTTAATATACCGCTAGCGGAGATACCTTATAAACTTATCTTATTATAAGCTTAAATAGTATAGAAAATATAAATAAGCTTTACTTAAACGGAGTAGTTATAAATATAAAGATAATTTATTATAAACTTTATAAGGACTTTGCACGCCTTAAGTAGTATTATAAGTACTACGCCTGCTACCCCCTCCTCCCTCCCCGCACTCCGCCTCCGCCTCCGCTCCGCTAGTTATCCTCGGCGACTTTAACGCTTATTATCTTTCCTAGGACTTTTACGATCGCACCTCCCCTTACTCCGTAAAGCTTCTCTCCGCTTTCTACTAACTCCGCCTCGAACTTCTTACCCCTCCTTATAAGATTACTTAGAAAGTATATAAGCGGAGGACTAATATTATCGACTTAATTTAGAGTATACCTAATTATTTCCTTATATATTTTAGCCTAGACTTTAATTTTCTAAGCTTTAATTATATTTTTTAGTTCGTATTTTTTATAACTTCTCTCTCCTTAAACTTTATATTAATATCGCGCTAAAAATATTTTAACTTCGATATCTTATAAGTAAAAGTAAAAAACTAACTTTTATTTTCTATTATTTAAGCGGAGTTCGTAGCGGATATCGAGAAATTAATAATATAGCTATATAAATAATTAAATATTATAGCTAGCTTAATAGTTCCGAAACTACTTTAGTATTATAATCCTTACTTATACTTATAATAAACCTTAGAGGTTAAAATCCCTTAATCGGTTTTAAATTATAAGATTAGATTAGATCGTATAGTATTATACGTTAGGGTAATAGTGGTCGTGATCCCTTTTTATTAGTCTAATAGCAAGTCTAATAATAATAATAATTTCTCTAAGTCCTCCCCTTTTTCCTCTAATCCCTTATCCTCTAATATCTTATCCTCTTATACCTATCTAATAAAGTAGGGGGTATCTTTATTATAGTCGCTTATAACTACCTTCTCTACCTAAACCTCTCTACTATAACCCTCCGTAAATAGCCTAGTACCCCTATCGTTATCTAGTCTTAGGGGTATCCCCCTAATTTTATTCGAGCTAGTCTCCTAATTTCCTTAGCTTAATAGCCTCGCTTTCTTAATCGATCTTTTATTAGATTAGTTAGCTATACTAGGCCTCTTAGGTTACGGCGATAATATATTAGATATTAATTCTTAGTTAAACGGCTATAGAAAGGGGTCCGATATAAGTTATAATATAAGTTAATCGAAATCCTTAAAGTTTACCTTAATAACTTAGCGTAGAGTTATCTTAATAGCTCTATCTAATAGCGGTCGGATAATATCGTCTATTATCGTAGATTAAAATACCTTTTATAACGCCGCTCCGATAATATCTTTTATCGGATATATATTATATTTTTTAATATCCGTAGAAACGGGCCGCTTTAGTTATATCGAGGACTTATTATAAATATAGGTTAGCTTATTACGAATAAGTAAGATAATTCTCTCTAAATTTTTAATAGCTATTATCTACTTAATAGCTCTCTTAATATACGTGATCGATCGTTCTACTTATATAATTCGCTAAAATTCCGTTTATTAGTACTTAAGAAGAGCCCTATAATTAGCTTCCTATCGTTCTTTTTAGTCCCTTATAATAGATCGTTATTCTACTATTTATATCTTATTTTTCTCTAACTACCGCGCTATTAGACTTCGCTACTTAGCTAATAATAATTCGAACGCTTCTTTCTAATAAAAGGTAATAGAGGCTCCTATAATTATAATATAAGTAATATTAGAGATAGCCTTATCCTTAAGTACTTAAATTAATATAGTTACGTTCTAAATTATAAGGGTAGCCGAAGGTGCTTAAATTAGCGCGGGCGTATTATAAATTCTAAGGGTAGCTAAAAGCGTATAAACCGCCGAAGTAATAAAAGATAGCGATATAGTAAATATAGGCGTCGAAGCGGGATATATCCTCTTTACTATTATAAGGATATTTAAGGATATAAGCGTCGAAGTTAGTATCTTTATAATAGGTAAGGCTTATATAATAGAAGATTTTAGGTTAATAATAACCGAGAGCTATATAATAGAAAACGAAAAATATTTTAGGCTAGTAGTAGCCGATATTTTAACCGAAAGCTATATAATAGAAGAAGATCGCTTTAGGCTAGTAATAGCTAATATTTCTATAATAGAAGATTATAGCTTTATCCTAACTATAGGTTATACCGACCTCGCTTTTAGGGCTTACTCCGGTAATTTAAGCTAACCTTAACCCGCGTTCTTCTAACTAAGAATAGGTAATATAGTTTTAGGGCCTTAGGGCGTTTTTAAGGGAGTTATCGTAATTATAAGTTTAACTATATCCTTATTCCCTTTTAAGGGAGTTATCGTAATTATAAATTTAACTATATCCTTATTCCTAATTTTAGATACCGATATAAGGGTATATCTATCTAATAAATCTTCTACCTTATTATTAGCTATTTCGCTTAATAATTCTATTAGTAATTAAGGTAGCGTAAGCTAGTCGGCCCGCTAGCCTAATACCTAGCGAATAACCTAATTTGCGTTAAATTTCGATACTCTTTCTATATCCTAAAATCCCGCCTTAAACTTATAAGTAATAATAGTAATATCTTAGTTATAATAGCCTTAGCCTTTAAGAGCTAATTTTAATAAAGCTACCCCTAATATATTAGCGTCTATTATACCCGGTAGCTTATTATATACTATTCGGTTAATACTAAGGATTATTCGCTCCTATAATTTCTATATAGTAATAGAAAATAAATCTATAATATTAAGTAAGATAGCCTCTTTTATCTTCCTTATATTAGTAATAATTTCTAATATAGGGGGAATATTACTTTTATTATTTTTCTTTACCGTATAGTTTGCGAAATAATATATTATAATATATAATTATTATAACTCCGGTTACGGGATTAGCTAGTTACGCGGTAAAATATTTTCTATAATATTCTTATTAGTAATTTAAAACTTTTAAATATTTTAGGATACTATTACTAAAATAGTTTCCTCTTATATTACTTTAGCGATATACTATAATAGCTAGTCCCCCTTTACGGCTTATTTAGCTAGGATATAACCGTAAGGAGTTCCGGTTATTATAGTAATCTTAAGGTTCTTAGTAACTTTCGCCTTCTAGCTTATCTTTATCGTTTAAGTAAAAAATCCCTAATATCTTTCGTATTCCGTACGAATTTTCTAATACTAAATATTAATTATCTTATTTTTTAAGGGGTTTACGTTTTTAAGAGTTAGGTAATTATCTTAAATAGCTATAGCGATATAAGAGGAAAACGATAATAATATAATACGCGAAATAAGGATAAATATAGGAGAAGATAAATAGTACGATAGAAGGTAAGTTAAATAAAAAACGATAATAATATATAAAATAAAGGTACGTATAAAAAAAGATAACTATGCGTTAATAATAATAATATATAATAATTAGTTATACGTAAGGAAGAAGGAGATAAATATAAGGTATATAAGAAAGAAGATAACGATAGTACCCGACGATAATCTAATTAAGAAAGATTTAATAAGTAAGGAAAGGAAAATAGTAATAGTACGGTATATAAAAACGCGAGATATATAATAGTAAAGGTATATACGGGGTATACTTAGAGAGAATAGATATAGAGAGAATAGAAAATAAAGTAAGGTAAATATATAAATAAGTAAACGGACCGTTAGCGACTCTTTAGCTAGCTAATAGCTATTAATAATTACTATTAATTACTATTAATACTTACTAATACCTACTATAGTAACTTAATATCTACTATAGCAAGTTATCCTTCTTATTCTTAGTCTTCCTACTTAACCCTACGTTTCCCCCCCCTAACTTCTTATAATAGCGAGTTCCTATAAGCGTAAAGGTCTTTACCTTAAAGCTTATCCGTTCTTTCGCCTAACTTATAGCCCTATCGGGTAGCTATATCTTATATTACTCGCCGTAAGGGTATTAAATATGCCTTACGTGGTATAAATAGTTTAAAATCGTTTACGTAAAGCTTTCGCAAAACTTAGCGTCTAACGACGCTACGGATTAGATACGTAATAGATAAGATAACCTTAATAATAATAGATAAGTTATCCTACGTAGTTACGAACTTCCTATATAACGTATTTACCTTATCTTACCTTTCCTATATAAAGTTATTAACTTATAGGGCACGTTATAGCTTAGCGTTATATTTAGTTATATTAAAGTTAGATAAAGTATCCTAGATTATATTCTTTTCTTCTATTATAGCTAATACTAAATCGCGGACTATCTAGTTATCTTAGTTAAAATAGTTAAAATTAGATTATTTAGCTTTAGGTATCTCTTTATTCTAATATATAACTATAAGGTTAAATCCTAATATAGCTTTTACTAGAGTTACCTTTAAAATCTTAACTTTTCGAGAATTTAGCACGTTAGTAATTTAAGGTAACGCTTTATTCTACGCTTCTAGGGAGATGCCGGACTACTTAAGACTCTATTTTCGTAGTTAGTCTTTTACTAATTAAACGTACCTCTCCGCTAATCTAATACTCTAAGAATATAAGACCGGGCCGAACTTCTATTTAACTTTATATCGCTTAGCTATATCTTCTATAATAGTATTAGCGAAATAGCGTCCGTTATCCGAGTAAATAGCTTTAAGCTAGCTAAATACTAAACTTTAGTAATATTACTATATATCTATTACCTCCGGGCTAGTTATATTTTCGTATACTTAAGTTAATAGAAAACGCGTTATATAATTTACGGCTACTAGAATATATTAATATCTATAAGTACTAATAAGCGTAATAAGTCCTAGGAAGTTAACGATTACTATTTCCTATAGCTTATATATCGTAATCTATTTATATTTTAACTTAGGTAAGCGTAGTATAATTTGCTAGCAAATTATATAGGATATATAATAATAGGTAATATCCGATTAATAAGTTAGCTACTATAAGATTCCTCTTAAATTCGCTAAAGTCTTTTCTTTAGAGAAATAGCCTAATACGTTATAAGTACTCTATAACTTTAACTAGATATTTAACTATAAATAATACTTAGCTTACTATTTATTTAATTTAATATAATATAGGATCTTATTCTAAACTTAATATCTAATAGCTATCCTCTAAATATAGCGATATCTATTATTTAGTAGTGCTTATATCTTATTAACGAGAAAGAGCACGATTTCCGTATATTATAGGTCTCCTAGCTAAGGGGATATAGCTACCCGGAGGTAAGATACCTCTCTACCTACTAATAATTTACCTAATAGGAGTTAAGTAGCCTTAATAATATCTAATACTAATATAATACGGCCCTCCGTATTTAAAGCGTTACTTTTTAAAGCGTTATATAATTTAGATATATTATCCGCGATTTTAATAATTTTTATCGTATTCGGGCGGTAAATATATTTAATATCCTATTCTTAAAAAATATTAATTTACCTCGTAATTTTACTATACGTTTCTACTATATTTATTATTAAGTCGATAATACTTTTATAATCTATATAAATCTTAAGGGGATACGGAGATATATCTATTATCTACTAGTATTCCTTAATCGCGTAAATAATAGCTAATATTTCTTTTTTAGGTATAGAGTATCGCCGCTTTAAATTATTTAGCCGAAATAATATCTATATAATAATTTTTATATTTTAGAAATTAGAATCTCTAATAGATATTCTATTAGGATAGTTATTAAGTTAGTAAAGAACGGCCTTAGTTCTAATATCGGATATATCTATTACTAGGTAAAATTATATATTTATCTATACTCCGAATATTATATTATTCTAAATAGCTTAGTATAGGAATTATAAAGCTTCTACCGCTTTTAGCGTCTAAACGGGTTTATCCCGATATTATACCTTTAGTTATATAGATTACTATCCCGATAAAGTTACCTTATTTACCTCTTTAAAGAACGCTTCCTTAATAAGTCTAGCCCTATCTGCTCTCCCTAATATAAAATAACGAAAAAATAAGGTTAGCTATAGCACTATTTAAACTTCTTCTTAAAATTAAAGGGGGTATTATTAAAAATAGTCTCCTAATTACGTAAATCTCTGCCGATACTTAGTTTTTAGATAAAATCGCCCTACTTCTAATTTAAACCTAACTAATTTAGCTATATTATTAAATAGCTTCGTTTTCTTACCTACGAGACTAATTAGCGCCTATACTATTTTAGGGAAGTACTAATATCGAAGGAAATCGAAATATCTATTAAAGGTTTCGCTACTAAAGTTATAATCGTTAATATAAACGAATATTAACGTTAAGTATTTTATAGTAAAACCTAGTAACGTTTAGTATTTAACTTTATCCGCTAATACTAATTTACTAAACGCAATATCCCCGTACCTTATATACGTAAAGGGGGCGCTTATTAGTCCTTACGGTATATTAATATATTCCTATATATTATTAGGGGCGGTAAAGCCTATCTTATATATATCTTTTAGCTATATTAGGATTAACTAGAACTTATTAGATATATCTAGCTAAGAGAAAACTATTAATTATCTAATATATACTTAGTCTAAATCGACTTTTAAGTTATAATACGGATATCTTAGTTTTACCATATTCCTATTAATATTATAATAATCGTAAACTATTCTCTAGGCCGCCGGGTTTAGTAGGTACTTCTTAACGAATAAAGTTCTAGCTACCTATTCCGTATTATCGCCGATAAGTCGAATAATATTTACTTCTTCTATTATTAGGAATACCTTACTTATAAAGATCCGTTTAGGCTTACTATACTTTATTTATTTAAATATAGCTAGCGTTACTCCCTTTTTTAATTTAATTCGATAGGTAATTAGTTATATCGGCTAAATCTCCTTAAAGGTAGAAATAAAGTAGTCCTTATAAGTAAAATATAATCTTATAACCCTCTCTCTCTATTCTTCTATCTTAATATAATCTCCTAGCATAATAAGGCTTTATTTAAACTACGCGTTAATTTCCCTAATCGGGGTATCTAATAAAGGATAAATAATTAAGTTTAGAGTAATACCTTTATAAAATATAGGTCTTAAAGTTATAGTACTTACCTATTTAAGATATAATACGTAGTTAGTATCGTTCTCGTTACTTATTTTCTTCTAGTTTATCCGATATCGGGGATATTTTAGAAAGTCTATTATATCTAATTTATCGTAATCGCGGATTACCTTTTCTATATTACTCTTATCCCTAGCTATCTTATTTTCTTTTAAGTTAGCTAATTTTATTTCTAGTAACTTTTCCACTCCTCTAAGCTATCTTAAATATTTAAGTAACCGTCTATTCGTTAACTTTAGTTTCTCCGCTATCTATTTAAAACCTACTACCTTATATATTTTCTTCTATATAAACTTAGGTAATATTACTTTTACTTATTTACTAATAGATATTACTAGCCTTTGCTAGATTTAAAGCTATAATACTTTATCTATTTTCTTCTATATTATTTTTAGCTACCCCGCCGTCTAGCCCTTACGGGAGGTAGCTTTTAGTTTTTTAGAGAGTCTTACTTTACCTAGGAGGCTAGTTATTTAGTAATAGTAGATAAAATATCCTTAACTTTTTCTAAAATAAGCTTATTATTTTCGATAAATATAATCTTATCTTTATCGTTAGCGACCGCTTTTAGATATTTAGGGGCTTATAGCGTTTTCCTATCCGGTTTAAATAAATTAGGTACTAGGAAAATCGGAATAATCTAAGTAATACCTTCTAAGCTAGTAATCTTTAGCTATTCCTTTACGTAATATTTTACGGCCTTAACGCGTCTTAGCTATACGCGGCCTAATAAAATATTTTAATTATCGTAATCTCCTAGTATATATATTTTTACGTTAGCTAAGATTCCTACTATAACTACCTAAAAGTAAGTAACCCTTTTAATAATCGCGAGTTCGTTATTCGCTATTTTAACTATACTTAGTTAAGGTAACTAGATTATAGGGAGGGCGTTATTAGCTATAAAGGCCTTATTAACTAGATCGACTATAAAGCCTCTATCTAATATAATAGTAATATATTAATAACTTTTAACGTAGCTTTTAATATACCCTAATATCGATAAGATAGTTTTAGCTAGCGCTATAATATTTTTTTAAACTACCTAATTAAGTATATTATAGGATAGAATATCCGCTAGCGGGTTTTATAATTCGAATAGTTAAATAAGATTTATAATAACCTCCTTACTTTTTAGGGACTTAATTTTCTTCCGATATTATATTAGTTTATTAAGTTACGTATAAATCGATAATATAACTTAAAATAATTAAAGGATACTTAATATTACCGGGGTATTTTTTAACCTATTTTTTAGTTTAAATAGCGGAATATTATATTCTTTTATAGCTCGGATTTTCTCTAATTCGTATTATTTTTTAGCTAGCTTAGGCTCTTAAGGGTAAGTTTAAACTTTTACTTCTAAGGGTAGTAACCGAGTAGTTAGTCTTAGGATAAGCCTAGGAATAGTTAGAGTTAGTACGTCTCTTAAAGCCGGGCCTTCCCTAGCGTTATTATTAGGCTCTATACTTAATATAACTAATCGGCGACGAATTTCCTACTTTAATTTATCCTATTATAGTTTATCTAGATTATCTAAGTTAAATTCTACTCTAAGGCGCGGTTTAGTTACGCGGCCTTACGTAAGTTAAGAAATTAGCATTATCTTTTCTTTTTAATAAGAGGTTTAAATATTAAGTCTCTAAGCGGTATAAATTTATCCTTATATAGAATTAATATCGGGCGTAGTAAGATCTAAAGCTTTTCTATCTAAACTTTTTATTATAAGTAATATTAGTAATATCTTAGTTATATATCTTATTAGTAGTTAAATACTTATATTTAAACTAATAACTATTAAATTCTTTACTAACGGTTTAGGGCTAATATTTTAATATAGTTATTAGCGTTTTTATTCCTTTATCTCCTCCGCGTAAGTTTCCTAATAAGCTTTCCGCTACTAAAACGCTTCTTTATTAAATAGAGCTATAAATAGATAATTATAGCTTATATAGCCTTATTCGCTATATTTAAAATATTATTATAAATCCGGGTTAGGAGGTTAGTATCTAGGTCCTATACTTAATAATCTAAAAGCTTAGGGTTACTATTATAATATATTCGAAGAATTTTATAACGGATATCCTTAATTCTATACTTAGGTATTAGTTTATCCGAGTATACCTTATATACTCGAATATCCGCTAGTAAGATAGCCTCCTAAGTTTTATAAGTATTTACTTAACTTACTTACTATTATAATATTAGATTATTTTATTAATTTAGCTATCTTAGTTATTATCTCCTATTACTTAGCTATTACTTTTTACGGATTTATTTTTACGGCTAGCACTTTATTAGTATCTCTCTTAATCTTTTTAGATATTATATCGCGTAAGTTATATATAATAAGTCGAATATTAAACTATATTAAGCTTACTATCGCTATCGATAACTTCTACTTATTATTAATATAGAGGCGCTTAATAATAGCCCGCTTATATTATTTATCTTTCTTAGCGTTTTTAGTTATCCGATTTAAAAAGTTAGTAAGTAAAATCTATTAAGTTTCTAATTTTACTTAGCTATAAAGAGCCTTCGCTTATTTCGTATAATTAGCTAGTAATTCCCCTTTCTTATAACCGAACTTATACGCCTTTATAATAAGGGTACTCTCTATAATTAAGTTTACCTCCTTAAACTTATTTATAAATGAAGTTACTAATTTAAACTAAGTACGATCTTCGTTATCTAACTTATTATATTAGTTAGTAGCCTTATTACGAAAACCTAAAGAGAAGATCTCCCTAACGATAATATTATATATCTCTCCTTAGATACTTAATAATACTATATTAGTATTATACTAATTAAGGTACCTTTTAGCTAAGATATTTTTCGGGTATTTAGTAAATAGCTTAAGCTCTAATAATAAAGTTAACGCTATTATAATATAATACTTACCCTTTAGTTTAGTAATACTCCCTTATATTAGTGCTAGGTATATAATTATTAGACCGGTCTAACTTACTAAAGGAAAGGGATAAAGTAAATAATATAGTAAACTTTCTAATAAACTAGGCAAACTTTATAATAAACCTATATCTATATCTAATATTATTTTCTAATTTTCTACCTTAGGGCACTCCTTAAGTATACTCTAATAACTTACCTCTACTTATAATACTTATAATTACTAAATATCTAGCGGAACTAAGTCTTCTTTTATTAAGTATATCCGTTTCTTCGAATTAAAAAACTTCTAGCGTTAATCTATCTAGGAAGATTATACGCCCCTAATCCTTTTTACTTACTTATCCTAATATTCTTCTTATCTTAACTACTTTCGGCGATAATAAAGAAGGAAAAAAAAGGAAGACTATCCGCACTTACGGGGTTTTCTTATATTCTCTCGTCTTCTTTCCCCCCTTATTCTTACTTATATAGTCCTTCTTACTTTACTTACTATAAGGCCGCTTTTCCGGTAATAATAGGCAGCTATAGCTAGACCTACTTTAGGTAGCTCCCGCTTAACCTAATTAAAACTCGCTTTACTTCCTAATTTAGTAATCTGCCGAAATCCTTAAATACTTAGCTATCGTTACTAGATAATTATTATATAATATACCCTATAGTCTAAGCTATGCCCCACTTAGGGCTTAAGCCCGGTTAGGTTAGTATATTAGCTATACTAAATTAGTATAGAGGGGCTACTAGAGTTAGACTTAGTATTAGTAATATTACTACCTGATCTATAATAGCGTGCGTGCCTTAATAGGTTATACGCCCGTCGCGCTAAATTACGCGTTTTTTACGATAATAATCGATATTCCTTATAAGAGATCCTATTTAGGATCCGCTTAGCTATAGCAGACGCTACTATATTACCGACGCTGCTATTTTAGGTAAGTAATATACTTAACTTAGTTTATAAAAAACTATTTTAGCTAAGAAAAGCTAAGATAAGCCTCGCTAAGGAAAATACTACCTATTTAGGTAATAAGGAGCCTATTTAGGCTATAAAAGAAAGTTATAATAACCTTATTAAAAAATATAGAGATAGGAGTAATCTTAATAAGTATAGAAAAGCTAAAAGGCTAAGAGAATTAGTAATATTAGGAGATATTAATTAGAATAGCGATTAAGTAATTTCGCTTACTTTAGTATATTAATAAGCCTAATAGCGGTAAACTTATAGATACGAATATCGCGGCTATAGAGAAATAGTAGGACGAGGAAGTTTATTACTATTATCTTATTATATATTATTATAAGCTTATAATAATCCTCGGAATTCGCGATAGCGGCTAGAATTCGAATTAATTAGTATATTAAACCTTTATAGCTATTAAGAAAAAGTATAATATAGCTCCGAGAGTTACTTTCTCGTTAATTATAAAGGAAATATATACTATAAAGGCGGAGAATTTTACGATATTCGGTGCTTTCGTAAGATACCTTAATCTCCTATAAAGTTAACTCTACGTTATAATAAAAGAACCTTATAAGGAATAGTTCGTCGGCGCTACGATTAACGCTATTAAAACCGTTATACTTTCCCGATATAAAAATTAGATATATAAGCTAGCTAAATAAAAGCCCCCGATAAAGGATAAGGTCCTAGGTTTTTTCTAAAATTACGCTAAGCTTATCGATAATAAGAAGAAAGATACCTTTTCCGTAGATTAGAATACGAAAAAATAGGAAAAAAAGCGAGATAATAGCTAAGGAAGAGGTTAAGGCCGCGGCAAAGGCCGTAGCCGCGGAAATTATAGTAGCAGAGCCTCTTCTCCCGCTTAAGAAAGCTAGAAAAGACGATATTTTAATTACGAATACTTTATTCCTAAGGGTAGTAAGCCTTATAAGGAAGAAAATTACTAGAAGTTATATCTAAAGCTACGCTTACCCCTAAGAGATTAGTATTAATAGAAATAAATCGCGGTATTAGAAGCTATTACGAAAGCTAGATAAACGTACGAACTTATAGCTACTAGCTTTAGCATTACTTAAGATAATATTATATATAACTCTAAAGCCGGAGGCTATATATTTAACGACTTAAAATAGTTTATTAAGATTTATAAGAATACCGTAATTAACCCTTTCCGCGCTGCTAATAGCGGAGATTTATAGCTTTAGGGAGAGGGCAAGGTTAAGATAAACCTACTTAACGGTAATTCGATAATTCTATCGCAGGCTTTTTATTACCTTAATATTTAAGCGAATTTAATAAGCACGAGCGTTCTAAAGGAAAAAAGCGTTATCGCCGACCTTAAAATAAATTTCCTTATTAAAAGAGGCACTAAAGAGCGTATTTGCTATCTTAATAATTAACTTCGAGTTATTCGTGCTACCGCTACGGGCGGCGATTAAACTATAATCGAGGTATTCGCTACTTTACCGTATAAATCGCTTAGGAAGGGCTTAAAGGCTAATTTTACTATTATATACGAGCGCCTCGTATATACCGGCAAAGAGAAGGTAACCTTAGCCTATTAGAAGGTAGGGATTCTAATCGATAAAAATACTATTAAAGGCTTCTCGTATAAGGCCTATTAATTTACTAAAGCCGATATTATAATTAGTAGGGATTTGCTAGTAAAGCTTACGAGGTTCCTCGATATTATTTTTTAGGATATTATTAAATATAACCTACTAGGAATAAGCGGCGCCCGCTATTCTCTGCACGGAATCGACGCCTTTATAAGATTTTATTAGACGATAGCTGCTAACTTAAAAAGTTAAGCTTTTAAGCTTCTTCGTAGATAGAAAAGATAGGTTAATGCCTCTTTTAGAGGAATTCCTATAGCTACGATAGCTTTCGATAACGTATAGGAGTTTAAAAGCGAGGTAATTAAAGCTTAGGCTTTTTAGAATAGATTCGTTCTACGTTATTTAACCCTATATAACCCTTTATAAAATAGTCTTATAGAGAGAGCCGGCAGAACGCTTTTAACGATAGTAAGAGCTATTTATCTATATATATAGCTTCCCGTAACCCTTTAGCTATATTATATATCGATAGCAGCGTACGTTACAAATTTGCTGCTTACGAAAGGTAAAAAAAGCCCTCTTAAGAAGGTTATAAAAACGCTTAATTTACCTTATAAATATAATATTAGCTACCTATACGCCTAGGGCTATACGGTATACGTAATAAAGCTAAAAGAGAAGATTATAAGGTTAAAGAAAATAGCTCCTCGAGCTTAGAAGGGTAATCTCGTTAGTATTAAAGGCCTATATAGCTATATCTTTAAGATATAGCTTCCTAATTAAGGAATCGTTATTCGAGTATAAGATATACGCTTTATTAATCGTGCCGGGGCTCTTACTATTAAAAAGGACCTATTAATCGAATTTAAGGCTCGTTTAGAAGAAAAAGGTAAAATTATCGAATTTAAACTTATTATTCTTCCTTATAGGGAGAAAGAGAAAACTTCCTATAGCTAAACTAGCGGTATTAATATTTTATAATCCTCTAATATATTAAGTATTAAAAAATAATTAAGGAAATATCTAACTACTATAGTTAGATTATTAGATACGTCGAATTCGAATATTTAAGAGGAATTTATAAGGTTATTAAAAGAGCGTTTTAAAACGCCCTGTTAGTTAGCCTTCGTAGTGCGTATACGGGAGTTAATAGCGATTACTAGTACTAAAGGTATAATTTTTTTAGTTTATAATATTCGTCTATATCTTCTCTAAAAACGAAGGGAATTCTACGTTTACTTATATATAAAATATCCTTACGTATACTCTCTTCTTCTATACTCGATATTAGATTAAGTATAATCTAATCTCTTTTTCTATATTCGATATTAGATTAAGTATAATCTAATCTTTTCCCGAAACTAATCTAATATCGACTAGGAGTTTATTAAAGCTCCTATCTAAAATATTATAATAAAAATATAATCGAAACTTACCTTACTTCTTATTACCTAAGTCCCTCTAATATATCTTACGTAATATACCCCTTTTCCCCCTATCTTAAGTATATATAAATCTTATTCTATACCCGTATAGATTTTAATTATTCTTATATAAGTCTAATACCGGTAACTTTTTCTTTTTTAGGAAAGGGCGATTTCTTAGCTTATACTAAGTTTAAGCGTTTCTCCTTCCGGGTTATAAAGCCTTAAACTCGGATATTAAGGGTATTAATATCGATTAGGTATTCTAGCGCCTTATTTAGATTATCCTTAGTTATAGCGTTTATAAAGTTATCTAAGCTATTTATTTATTTAATTTCCTTAATTTCTTAGTTTTTATAGGACTTTTTTATTAATATAATATTAATTATTAACCTTTTTTTTTATAGTTCTAAGCTTTACTAGATATTTATATAATAAGTATAAGTTAATATAGATAATAGTTTAGATTATATTTAATTTAAGTTCGGACCGAATTTTTATTAATATTAAGCTAATAGAGATATTAATATTAAAGCTAGCCGATATCCCGTATATTTCGGACGCTAGTATAGACTATATTACCTTTTTATATTTTATTAAGCTTTAATAAATAATATTCCTAGAAAGCGTAAACTTATTTTTACCGCTAGTTTTTTATTTAAGTATAATAACGTATCTAATCTATAAAGATAAGTCGGAGTTATTTATAAAAGAACTATTAGTAAAAATATAAAGCTTTATACTATTTAGTAATATAGAAATATATCGTAGTCCTTAGTTTTAATATTTTTACTATTATCGTAACCTTTTATTAAGCTTCTTATAATTTTTTCTATCCGGAGATTACTTTTAAGTAATAACGGAAAGATTATAAGCAGCTTTAGGTTAATAGATAAAGGCGATATAAGCACCTTAAGTATATTATTCGAGGTATTATTAAGCGTAATCTAGGGCGAAATAGTCGATAAGTCGAATCTTAGCCGCTTAGCCCTTTTATCGAAAAGAGATCGAACTTAAGGCGAGGTTAATCTAAGATCTATTAAAATCCGTAATATCCTTAGCTTAGAGAATAGTCTTAAGTTTAGTGCGGAATTAAGCGGTAATTATCTACTTATCCTCTAATTAGCTAAAAGCCTTTATACTAAGTATAAAAATATTATTAGTTTATAAACTAATAATCTTAAAATACGCTTAATTACTATACTTAATAAGGAGGTAGGTATCGAAGGTTAATATCCGTATTTATAGCTATTAAAAATAGTAATCTTAGTAAGTTCGAAATTAATAAATACCGGCCTCCGTAATACTATATAGCGGCTTAATAACGCGGATTATAATATTTAAAAAATACCGGTTTTTTATTTTAAAAGGAAGTATAGCGATAATAGTCCTTTTAAAGTTAAATTATAATTATAAATACGCTTAGGTAATATTATATAGGGCTAGTTTAAAGCCTAATTAAAAGGTAGCTAAGGTAAAAGCGAGAATAAGCTACTAGCTAGCCTATTATATTATTAGGGACTAGGTAAGGATAATATCCTTACCCTTATTATTATAACTTATAATAATAAGCTTAGATTTTTCGTATAGGTAGTTAGTACCCGTCCCCTTAATTTCTTAGACTATATAAGCTTTAAAAACGTAAACGCTATAATACTTAATAATATTATATTTTTTAAAAGAAAAGATACCGTAGCTAATAAGGTTATTAATCTCCTAAGTATCCGAGGCCTTAAAAAGCTAGCTAGCTATCGTAATCTTTCTTTTAGCCCGAAGCTTAAGGGATAATAATATATTATCCTTTTCCTTTTACGTTATAAAAGTATTATCTATAGAGAGATTTCGAGGAATATATATAGTAATCCTTAGATAGGGCGTTACTTAGGATAATACTAAAGTTAAGTTAATATTAGGAGGAGGTAAAGTTAGTATTAATTTAGGGCTTTTATACGAAGGTATTAAAAAGGGGCAGATATACGTAAATTAGAAAAAATAAAGTCCGTATAAAAAATTAATAATAACGTTATAGCTATTAATAAAAAGAAAGGTATATAGTCCTATCTATTTACTAAGTTTACGCTAAACGTAAACTTAGCTATTTAAAAATAGCTATAGAATATCGGAGATATCGGGGCTATTTCGTATAGATAGAGCGTTATAAACTATCTATTAGGTATAATATTTCTAAAATTTAGTTATAGCTTTTTAGATAGCGGTAGCTTATTATAAGGTAAAAAAGGTTAAAGCTAAGTTAGGGTATATACGTAAATAAGCTTTAAAAACTAAAAAAGTTAAGATAAGTTTATTAGGTCTTATTATATTATTAATTACTTTTATAGCTATTTATAAAATAAAATCCTAACTAATATTAAGTTAAAGTTTAGCTAAGATTACCTTATAAGCGCGTTAAAGGGGGGTATAGTATTATTTAACTTTCCTAACTAACTAATATACCTTAATAAAAACCTAAGTATATATAATACTTAAAATAGCGGCCTTAGAACGGAACTCCTAAAAGTCGAAGTTTTTTCTAATATTATAACGAATAATATTAGGGGGTTTAAAGTAAATATCGATTTAGATTATATAAAAGGTATTCTAAGTATCTTTCGCAGAGAGAGATAGGAGAAATTAGGTAGCTTAGAAAGCTATAGCTTAGTTAATAGTATATAAGATAGCTTATTAGTTAATATAAAGAATATCTATAATAACTTTAAAATTAAAATCGCGGTTATCTTCTAGCTTAAATTTAAACTATTAGGGCGCGGGGCTATTTAATTAGTATTAACGATAAACTTTAAAAATAGCCTTAATAGCTTAGATATTAATATTATATCTAGCCTAAGTAAGTAGTTAGTATAAATAGGATATACTAAGGTGCCTAAATTATCTATAAATTTAGCGTATCTTTTACTCGGTAAGATATAATATTACTTCTTCTAAGGGTAAAAGGAAGAACTAAGGATAACTTTATTTATATATAATAGGGATCTTAGTTATACCGTAAATAAGGTAATTTAAAATATTACGGAAAAATATCCTTAATTAATTTATATTTACTAAATATAAAAAGAATAGGGTTTAATTAGGTAAGATATAAAATATAATTTTACTTATTAGGGTTATAACTTAAATAAAGCTAAGGGAGGTAATAACTTAACTTTTACCGAATTTAATAAATACTTAGTTAGCGGTAAACTTATTAAGGGATAGTAAAGGTATAAGAAGCTATAATATTTTAAACTAAGATTAACCTGATATTAATATAGATACTATACTAATATCGATTAGAATACCTTAAAACGTTATCTAAAAATAGCGGTCTATTAAGGTAAACTAAATAGCGGGAGCTATAATAAGTATAAGCTTATAGGAGTTATCTCTTATTAGGAAGTATATATATATTAATTAATATAGTATTTTAGCTACCTAAGGTAATATTAATAATAAGTTTTCTATTAGTTTCGTAATTTAAGGTATATAAAATACTTAAGTTAATTATATAAATAATAAAGTATAATATAAAGTTTCGGTAAGTTCGTAAGATAGGAGTATTTACCTATTATCGCTATCCTCCTCTAATATTTTTTCTATTTTTTCGAAGTTTACGAGATAAGCGTTAAAATTAACCTTTATATTAGTAAAAATATAATAAGCTAAAAACGAATATTTAAATATTTTACGTTCCTTTTCTATATATTTAGAGGACTAATATCTAATTTTACCGTAAATAAAGTATTTATAATTTTATAAAGTATTAGTCCTTAGGTTACGAGTAAAGTTATTTCTGCTATTATTACGATATTAGTTTAAGGGCTAGTTAAAAGTTTTCTAATATCGGCGATTAAGGTAGAAAATATCGGGGCTTAAAGCGTTAGGAGGAGGTAATAGTAAGTAAGAGCTTTAAATATACTATAAGCTATTAAATTAATAAGTTAGAGCTATTTTTAAAAAGGAACGGAGATCGGATATAAGTATCTCCATATTTTTTATAAGTTTAAAAAATATAAATTCTAATTTAAGGACGCCTTAGTAAGCGTTAATAAGGGTTATCTATAAAAGGGCGTTACTAATATAATCGGAACCGAGAGCACGCTAATAAAGATTTAATTTATTAAAAAATTTCTATAAAATTTTATATAGTTTATTTTTAAAATATAAAGTCTAAACCGTTTAGTAAGTAGTAGATATCTAATCTATATAATAATAAGAGTAGTTAATATCTATATTAAAATATTTCTATATTTAAAGATATATATCGTAAAAGGTAGAAAATTAGTTAATATAATCGAGATAATACTATCTTATTTAGCTTAAAAGAATATATAGAAAAATCGTATAAAAATAAGATAAGTAAATTTTTAGTATAAAATAAGTATTTATAAAAACGCGGACCTTATTATCTAAGAGGTTATAAGGTTCGCTTAAATATATAGTATTCTTATCCTAAATTTTAGTAAATTAAGTAATTATTTCTAAATTAATATATATATTAGGAAATTTAATTAGGGGTAATATAAAGAAAATAGAAATATCTAGTATAAGTTTATCTTAAAATTAAGGTATTTTTAATAAGAGTCCTTATTAATATTAATAAAATTCTATATTAATATCTAAATAAAGACCTTAGCTATTAATATTAAGTTTAGCTATACTTACTAATAGTTTTTTAATAGGTATATTTAGTAAGGACTATATTCTTCGAGCGGTAGCTTAAAGGTCCTAAAACCGGTATATTATTAGTTACTAGGTAAGTTAAACTAATAGGTTTTAAGATAATATATCTAATTATAATACTTAAGGGTTAGGGATAATTTAGATTTAGATATTCTTAGTATTTAAGCTAGGCTTTAGTTAGGGTATTATTTACTATTATAAGGTAAGTATAGTAATAGTTTAGGTTTTTATCTTAGTTTCTAATATTAATCTTATAAGGATTATAAGTCTTAGTTTAAAAGAGGTTTTACTATATACTTAGGCTAGCTATATAAAAAGCTTATCTATATTTAGAAGTTTATTAAGTTCCTTTAAGGCGGGTTCCTTAAATCTACTAATATAAATTCCTTATCTTATAAGAAAGCTTCGGGTAAGGTCCCTTATAAATACTTATCCTATTTCCTACGTTTTTATTTTCTAGCTATTAAAATATTATTAGAAAAGGTTAAATAAAGCGAGACTAGAGAGTTACTTATTATTTTCGATAAATAAGATAAATCTCGCTATTATTAGTTTAATTATCTTTATATTCTCGTAATCTCCTAATATATTATTATTCTAGCGATTTAAGTTAAACTAATTCTAATATTATTTTAGGATTTTAATATATCTAAATATTTCCTAGGTTAGCTAGTTATAATATTTAAGGAATTCTATTCTATTTTTAGGAGGGGTGCTTATTATTATAAGTAAGTTTTCGAACCGGCTTTAGATAAATATCGTAAAATATTCGGGTTAACTTTTTTAAGAGTTCTAAAAGGGGTCTTACGTAGCCTTTTATTAACTTTTTAATTAATTATAGCTTACCTCTATATAATTACTTTCGTAAAAGTCTACTATTAAGGTTAATTATTCTATCCTTACTAATTTATAGTTAACTAAAATTTTAACTATTAATTAGTATTAGTTAGCCTTTATAATATATATATAGGAGTTAATAGTAATTACTAGTACTAAAAGTATAATTTTTTTAGTTTATAATATTCGTTTATATCTTCTTTAAAAACGAAGGGAATTTTATATCTACTTATATATAAAATATCCTTATATATACTCTCTTCTTCTATACTCGATATTAGATCGAGTATAATCTAATCTCTTCTTCTATACTCGATATTAGATCGAGTATAATCTAATCTCTTCTTCTATACTCGATATTAGATTAAGCATAATCTAATCTCTTCCCGAAACTAATCCGATATCGACTAGGAGTTTATTAAAGCTCCTATCTAAAATACTATAATAAAAATATAATCGAAACTTACCTTACTTCTTATTACCTAAGTCCCTCTAATATATCCTACGTAATATACCCCTTTTCCCCTTATCCTAAGTATATATAGATCTTATTCTATACCCGTATAGATTTTAGTTATTCTTATATA
Source organism: Ophiocordyceps camponoti-saundersi (nom. inval.) (assembly GCA_003339415.1). NCBI lineage: Eukaryota > Fungi > Ascomycota > Sordariomycetes > Hypocreales > Ophiocordycipitaceae > Ophiocordyceps > Ophiocordyceps camponoti-saundersi. The sequence goes on from PDHQ01000131.1 coordinate 71,975, forward strand.
AGTCTAACACGCCTGAAGGAAACTCTTCGCACCTTCTCTTACCGAATCCTACGCCTTATCGAGGCAGAGAGGTATTACGCCCGTTTTTCGAAGGGAATACGCTTCTTCGATTAATTAAGGAAATTAATAAAAAGGCATAACTACTACCGATAGCGCCTATAACCTTAAATCTTCCTAGCGGCTAAGTTTATAATACTAATAATTATAATAATTTTAATAAATTAGCTAGTAACTTATAGAACCTTTAGCCGACTAACCTAATACCTAAAAAACGACCTTTTTAATATTTACGTAAGCGTAAGGCGTTAACCTTATCTTCTGCCTTAATAGAATTAATATAATAACGCCGTAAGCGTTATTTAATAGAGGAGATCTATAGCACCGAGCTAATAAGACGTTTAAAAAGGCTTATATAAGCTAATTTAGCTAGCGTTCTTAAACCCTCTTCGCTATATATTTCCTTTGCCGATAAGGACGAATATATTAATTAGGCGCCTATAATAATTCTCTTAGCTTTAGCTACGAAAACCTTTATAAGTTATACCTTAAGTAATTATCGTGCTACGAAGAAGCTACCTAAATTCGATAAATATTAAGTGCCCGCGATAAAAAAAGAACTCGATAAGCTATATTAGAAGGGAGCTTAGGAGCTTATTCCTAAGCTTTACGATACTAAAACCCTTCTAAGGCGTTAGGTATTTATAAAGAAGCCGATTAAAAGCGTAAATCTAATAGCGAAAGCCCGCTAAGTTATTTACGAAGATCGTAATCTTATAAATTAACTTATCGAGGACCTATATATTACTATAGCGTATTAGTTATCCGTATAAATCTTCCTTACTCTTATTATAATATAAAACCTTAAATAAGTAAAGTTTAATATTGTAAATACTTTTATTAACGCTAAATTAGATAAAGATATCTTTAATAAATAACCTTATAGCTTTAAGGATAAGTTAGGCCGCGTTTGCCGACTAAAGAGGGCCCTTTATAGCTATCGAGCCTCGCCGCGCTAGTAGTTCGAGCGTATAGCTAAAAATCTAGCTAGTTACGAATTTAAATAACTTAACTCCGAGTTATACCTTTATCGCTACGCTAATAATAGCCTCCTCGTTTTTTATATAAACGATATCCTCCTTATTATACTAATATAAGTATAAATTAATAATAAGGCCGTAATTCTTAACGAATTATATAAGGTTAAATACCTTAGTAAACCTTAAGAATTCCTTAGCTTAGAGTTCGATTATAACCGTTAGGCCTAAACTATTCGAGTATATTAGACCTCCTTCGCTTATAAGATTCTTAAGCTATTTAATACCGATAATTTAAAGCTTACGAAGACGCTATAGCTAACGAAGTATATAATTCCTTACGATTAGAAAGAGGCTAAGATTATAATAGAGGCTACGATATAATAGAAATAAATAGGTAGCCTAAATTAGCTAGCCTTAAGTATAAGGCCTAATATTACGTATAGTATTAAGAAGCTATTAGAAGCAAATTCCTATCTAACTATTAGTTAGCTTTTATAGTGCGTATATAGGAGTTAATAGCGATTACTAGTACTAAAAGTATAATTCTTCTAGTTTATAATATTCGTTTATATCTTTTTTAAAAATAAAGGGAATTCTACGTTTACTTATATATAAAATATCCTTACGTATACTCTCTTCTTCTATACTTAATATTAGATTAAGTATAATCTAATCTCTTTCCGAAACTAATCCGATATCGATTAGGAGTCTATTAAAGCTCCTATCTAAAATATTATAATAAAAATATAATTAAAACTTACCTTACTTCTTATTACCTAAGTCCCTCTAATATATCTTATATAATATACCCCTTTTCCCCCTATCTTAAGTATATATAGATTTTATTTTATACTTATATAGATTTTAGTTATTCTTATATAAGTCTAATACCGGTAACTTTTTCTTTTTCGGGAAGGGGCGATTCCTCGGCCTATGCCGAGTTTAAGCGTTTCTCCTTCTAAGTTATAAAGCTTTAGACTTAGATATTAAAAATATTAATATCGATTAGGTATTCTAGCGCCTTATTCGGATTATCCTTAATTATAGCGTTTATAAGGTTATCTAAGCTATTTATCTATTTAATTTCCTTAATTTTCTAGTTTTTATAGGACTTTCTTATTAATATAATATTAATTATTAACTTTTTTTCTTTCGTAATCCTAAGCTTTATTAGATATTTATATAGCGAGTATAAGTTAATATAAATAATAGTTTAGATTATACTTAATCTAAGTTCGGACTAAATTCTTATTAATATTAAGCTAATAAAGATACCGATATTAAAGCTAGCTAATATCCCGTATATTTCGGACGCTAGTACGGATTATATTACCTTTTTATACTTCGTTAAGCTTTAGTAAATAATATTCTTAGAGAGTATAAACTTATCTTTACTACCGGTCTCTTATCTAAATATAATAACGTATCCGATTTATAAAGATAAGTTAGAGTTATTCGTAAAAAAACCGTTAGTAAAAATATAAAGCTTTATATTATTTAGTAATATAAGGATATATTATAATCCTCGGTTTTAATATTTTTATTATTATCGTAATTTTTTATTAAGCTTTTTATAGTCTTTTTTATCTAAAGACTATTTTTAAATAGTAACGGAAAGATTATAAGTAGCTTCGGGTTAATAAATAAAAGCGATATAGGCACCTTAGGCATATTATTTAAGGTATTACTAAGCGTAATCTAGGGCGGAGTAGTTAATAAGTTAAATTTTAGCCGCTTAGTCCTTTTATCGAAAGGAGATCGAACTTAAGGCGAGGTTAATCTAAGATTTATTAAAGTTTATAATATCCCTAGCTTAGAGGATAATCTTAAGTTTAGTATAAAACTAAGTAGCGGTTATTTACTTATTTTTTAGTTAGCTAAAGGCCTTTATATTAAATATAAGAGTATTATCGGTTTATAAACTAACGATCTTAAAACGCGCTTAATTACTATATTTAATAAGGAGGTAAATATCGAAAATTAATATTTATAGCTATAGCTATTAAAGATAGTAATCTTAGTAGGTCCGAAACTAGTAAATATTAGCCTTTATAATACTATATAGCGGCTTAATAACGTAGATTATAATATCTAAAAAATACCGGTTTTTTATCTTAAGGGGAAATATAGCGATAATAGTCCTTTTAAGGTTAGATTATAATTATAAGTACGCTTAGGTAATATTATATAAAGCTAGTTTAAAGCCTAATTAAAAGGTAGCCGGGGTAAGAGTAAAAATAAGCCGCTAGCTAGCTTATTATATTATTAGGGATTAGGTAAAAATAATATCTTTACCCTTATCGCTATAACTTATAATAATAAGCTTAGATTTTTCGTATAGGTAATTAGTACCTATCCCCTTAATTTCCCGGACTATACGGGCTCTAAAAACGCGAACGCTATAATATTTAATAATATTATATTTTTTAAAGGAAAAGATACCGCGGCTAATAAGGTTATTAATCTTCTAAATATCTAAGGCCTTAAAAAGCTAGCTAGCTATCGTAATTTTTCCTTTAGCCTAAAGCTTAAAAGATAACGATATATTATCTTTTTCCTTTTATATTATAAAAGCGTTATTTATAGAGAAATTTCGAGGAATATATATAGTAATCTTTAAATAAGGCGTTACTTAGAATAATACTAAAGTTAAGTTAATATTAGGAGGAGGTAAAGTTAATATTAATTTAGGGCCTTTATATAGAGGTATTAGAAAAGGGCAGATATACGTAAACCGGAAAAAATAAGGTTTATATAGGAAATTAATAATAATATTATAGCCGTTAATAAAAAGAAAAGTATATAATCCTATCTATTTACCGGGTTCGCGCTAAACGTAAACTTAGCTATTTAGAGGTAGCTATAAAATATCGAAAATATTAGGGCTATTTTATATAAATAAAGCGTCGCGGACTATCTATTAAGTATAATATTTCCGGAGTTTAGTTATAGCTTTCTAGATAATAGTAGCTTATTATAAAATAAAAAGGGTTAGAGCTAAGTTAGGGTATATATATAAGTAGGCTCTAAAAACTAAAAAAGTTAAGATAAGTCTATTAGGTTTTACTATATCGTTAACTACTTTTATAGCTATTTATAAGATAGAATCCTAACTAATATTAAGTTAAAGTTTAGCTAAAATTACCTTATAAGCGCGTTAAAAAGGGGTATAATATCGTTTAACTTTCCTAACTAACTAATATATTTTAATAGGGACTTAAGTATATATAATACCTAAAATAGCAGCCTTAGAATAGAACTCCTAAAAATTAAAGTTTTTTTTAGTATTATAACGAATAATATTAGGGGGTTTAAGGTAAATATCGATTTAGATTATATAAAGGGTATTTTAAATATCCTTCGCAGAGAGAGATAGGAGAAATTAAGTAGCTTAGAAAGCTATAGCTTAGTCGATAGCGTATAAGATAGCTTATTAGTTAATATAGAGAATATCTATAATAACCTTAAAGTTAAAATCGCAGTTATCTTTTAGCTTAAATTTAAACTATTAAGGCGCGGGGCTATTTAATTAGTATTAACGATAGATTTTAGAAATAGCTTTAATAGCTTAGATATCGGTATTATATCCGGCCTAAGTAAATAGTTAGTATAGATAGGATACGCTAAAGTGCCTAAATTATCTATAAATTTAGCGTATCTTTTACTTAGTAAAATATAATATTATTTCTTTTAAAAGTAAAAGGAAAAACTAAGGATAATTTTATTTATATATAATAAGGATCTTAATTATACTATAAATAAGGTAATTTAAAATATTACGGAAAAATATCCCTAGTTAATCTATATCTACTAAGTATAAAAAGAACGGGGTTTAACTAAGTAAAATATAGAATATAATCTTACCTATTAAGGTTATAATTCGAATAAAGCTAAAAGAGGTAATAACTTAACTTTTACTAAATTTAATAAATACTTAGCTAGCGGTAAACTTATTAAAAGATAATAAGGGTATAAGAAGCCGTAATACTTCGAACTAAGATTAACCTAATATCGATATAGATATTATACCGGTATTAATTAGAATATTTTAGAATATTATCTAAGAATAGCGGTTTATTAAAGTAAACTAAGTAATAAGAGCTATAATAAGTACGGGCTTATAAGGGTTATCTCCTATTAGGAAATATATATATACTAACTAATATAGTATTTTAGCTACTTAAAGTAATATCGATAATAAGTTTTCTATTAGTTCCGTAATTCGGAGTATATAAAATACTTAAGTTAATTATATAAATAATAAAATATAATATAAAATTTTAGTAAGTTTATAAGATAGGAGTATTTACTTATTATCGCTATCCTCCTTTAGTATTTTTTCTATCTTTTCGAAGTTTATAAGATAAGCGTCGAAGTTAACCTTTATATTAGTAAAAGTATAATAAGCTAAAAATAAACGTCTAAATACTTTATATTCCTTTTCCGTATATTTAGAGGACTAATATTTAATTTTACCGTAAACGAAGTATTTACGGTTTTATAAAATATTAGTTTTTAGGTTATAAGTAAAGTTATTTCCGCTATCGTTATAATATTAGTTTAAGGGCCGGTTAAAAGTTTTCTAATATTAGCGATTAAGGTAGAAAATATCGGGGCTTAGAGCGTTAGGAGGAGGTAATAGTAAATAAAAGCTTTAAATATATTATAAGCTACTAAATTAATAAGTTAAAGCTATTTCTAAAAAGGAACGGAGATCGGATATAAGCGTCTCCGTATTTTTCGTAAGTTTAAAAAGTATAAATTCTAATTTAGGGACGCCTCGGTAAGCGTTAATAAGGGTTATCCGTAAAAAGGCGTTACTAATATAATCGGAACTAAGAGTACGCTAATAAAGATCTAATTTATTAAAAAGTTTTTATAAGACTTTATATAATTTACTTTTAAGGTATAAAGTTCGAATTATCTAATAAGTAATAGATATTTAATTTATATAATAATAAAAATAATTAATATTTATATTAAAATACTTCTATATTTAAAGATATATATCGTAGAAGGTAGAAAATTAGTTAATATAATTAAGATAATATTATCTTACTTAGCTTAAAAGAATATATAGAAAAATTATATAAAAATAAGATAGGTAAATTTTTAGTATAAAGTAAATATTTATAAAAACGCGAACCTTATTATCTAAGAGGTTATAAAGTTCGCTTAAGTATATAATATTCTTATCTTAGATTTTAGTAAATTAAGTAATTATTTCTAAATTAATATATATATTAGGAAATTTAATTAGGGGTAGTATAGAGAAAGTAAAAGCGTCTAGTATAAGTTTATCCTAAAATTAAGGTACTTTCGATAAAAGTCCTTATCGATATCGATAAAGTTCTATATTAATATCTAAATAAGAACCTTAGCTATTAATATTAAGTTTAGCTATACTTACTAATAGTTCTTTAATAGGTATATTTAGTAAGGACTATATTCTTCGAGCGGTAGCTTAAGGGTCTTAGAACTAATATATTATTAGTTACTAAGTAAGTTAAACTAATAGGTTTTAAGATAATATATCTAATTATAATACCTAAAAGTTAGGGATAATTTAGATTTAAATATTTCTAATATTTAAGCTAGGCCTTAGTTAGGGTACTATCTACTATTATAAGGTAAGTATAGTAATAGTTTAGGTTTCCGTCTTAGTTTCTAATATTAATCTTATAAGGATTATAAGTCTTAGTTTAAAAGAGGTTTTACTATATATTTAGGCTAGCTATATAAGAGGTTTATTTATATTTAGAAATTTATTAAGTTCCTTTAAGGTAAGTTCCTTAGATTTACTAATATAAATTCCTTATCTTATAAGAAGGCTTCGGGTAAAGTCCCTTATAAATACTTATCTTATTTTCTATATCTTTATTTTCTAGCTATTAAAATATTATTAGAAAAGGTTAAATAAAGCGAGATTAGAGAGTTACTTATTACTTTTAACGAATAAGATAAATCTCGCTATTACTAGTTTAATTATCTTTATATTCTTATAATCTCCTAATATATTATTATCCTAGTAATTTAAGTTAAACTAATTCTAATATTATTTTAGGATTTTAATATATCTAAATATTTCCTAGGTTAGCTAGTTATAATATTTAAAAAGTTCTATTCTATTTTTAGGAGGGGTGCTTATTATTATAAGTAAGTTTTTAAACCGGCTTTAGATAGATATTATAAAATATTTAAGTTAGCTTTTTTAAGAGTTTTAAAGGGGGTCCTATATAGCCTTTTATTAACTCTTTAATTAATTATAGCTTACCTCTATACGGTTATTTTCGTAAAAATCTACTATTAGAGTTAATTATTCTATCTTTACTAATTTATAGTTAACTAAAATTTTAATTACTAATTAGTATTAGTTAGCCTTCGTAATACGTATATAGGAGTTAATAGCGATTACTAATACTAAAAGTATAATTCTTCTAGTTTATAATATTTATTTATATTTTCTCTAAAAACGAAGGGAATTCTATATTTACTTATATATAAAATATCCTTATATATACTCTCTTCTTCTATACTCGATATTAGATTAAGTATAATCTAATCTTTTCCCGAAACTAATCTAATATTAACTAGGAGTCTATTAAAGCTCCTATCTAAAATATTATAATAAAAATATAATCGAAACTTACCTTACTTTATATTACCTAAGTCCCTCTAATACGTCCTACGTAATATACCCCTTTTCCCCCTATCTTAAGTATATATAAATCTTATTCTATACCCGTATAGATTTTAGTTATTCTTATATAAGTTTAATACTAACTTATGCCTATCTAGCTACGATAAAGCACCTTTTTCGCTATTTACGCGGCACGCCGTCTCTTAGTATTATACTTAGAGGAGCGGTATATAATAAGGACTTTTAGCTTCGCGTATATTCTAATATATCGTTTGCGGACGATTAGGCAACCCGCGCCTTAACGGCCGGGTTTATTATCTTCCTCGCTAGTAGCCTTATCGCGTAGCGCTTAAAGCGTTAGACTCTTATTACTATAAGTAGCATAAAGGCCGAATTTATAGCCCTTACGCCCGCTAGGCTTATAACGATCTAGCTCTCTAATATTATTCGAGACGCTAGCTACGAATAAAAAAGGCCTCTTATAATATTTACTAATAGCTAGAACGCGAGGTTAGCTATAATTAACCCGCTTAATAAAGTATATACTAAGTATATTAATTTATAATATAAATAAATTATCTAAAAGTATTAGATAAGCTTTTTTAATTTATAGTAAATTAGTATAGAAAATATAATTATAGATAGCCTTATAAAGGATTTATAGGCGAATAAGTATTAGTAGTTTATACGCTAGCTAAATTTAGCTATACTAAGGAATAGGGGCGGCTCTAATAGCCTAAATATTAAGAAATAATATTATAATAGTTATTCTTTAGCCTGCCCGGCCTTAGGGGCGGTATTATATAACATACCCTATAGTCTAAGCTATGCCCCACTTAGGGCTTAAGCCCGGTCAGGTTAGTATATTAGCTATACTAAATTAGTATAAAGGGGCTACTAGAGTTAGACTTAGTATTAGTAATATCACTGCCCGATCCGTGACAGCGTGCGTGCTTTAATAATAATGCCGTCGTATTAATTCTGCAGCTCGTATAGTAACGCGCTAAATCCTAGTCTTATTACTATAAAATCCCTCGATCGGTCTTAAATTATAAGATTAGATTAGATCGTATAGTATTATGCGTTAGGGTAGTAGTAGTCGTGATCCCTTTTTATTAGTCTAATAGTAAGTCTAATAATAATAATAATTTCTCTAAGTCCTCCCCTTTTTCCTCTAATCCCTTATCCTTTAATATCTTATCCTCTTATACCTATCTAACAAGGTTACTTTCGTAATCTTAAATATAAAATATACTAAATAATATTAACGGGCGTAGTTAGACTCCGATTACTAATAAGTATACTAAGATATTATAATATAATAGAAATTATTTATTAGAAAAGCGAAAAGAGATAATTAAAGATAATTTCTCGCCTTTATAAGTAATAACTTTAGTATTATATAATTTATAGCTTAGTAAGTAAAACTCTATAGCTAAGCTCCCCTAAAGCTTACGTATACTCCTTTTTTTTAATAAAATATAAACTCCGCTTTTTAATTATTTTTCTCCGAAAAGTTAGAGCTTTTAGCCCGTAAGTTTTTTCTCTATCTTTTAAAGAATACCTTATACCTCCTTATCTCTAACCCTTTCCCCTTAATAAATATTCCTTTTTAAGTTACCGAAAATAAGGTCCGCTCCGCCTTTTTTAATATTATATTATAGAAATCTACTAAGCTTAATAATATTCTTATTAGCTTCCTAAAAAGTTATAGTTAACTCCTTATAATAATCTTAATAAAGCTTTTTTAGGGATATATTACTTATAGATATTTCTTTACTTAATATTAGACTTTTAATATTATAGTTCTTTAGAAAGCGGGTAAAAGCTTAGAGGTTTATTAAACTCTAAGTAGCTACTATCTTATCTCCCTCCTTAATACTATAAGTAAAATCTTTAAAATTATAATTATAAAAAAAATATCTTATATAGCGGAGTTTATAGAAATCTTACCGTAAAATTAAATAAGTAATTATCTTAATTAGTTTACTAATAGCGCTTTACTCTTTTTAATAAAATCCGTTTATATTATTTAAAGCTTCTAAAGCTCCGCTTCCCTTTTAATATTAAATATAATAGGCGCTTTTAACTATATCTTATACTTTAAGCTAATAAAAATCCTTAACTCTCTTAGCTTCCTTAGATAAATTATAGCTTTTTTTCGCTCTTACCTTTCTAATTATACCTTCCGCTTAAAAGTTAATAATAGATTATCGGACCTTTTCCTTATTTTTACTAAAATCCCTTAAGGCTTCCCGCTCTTTTTAGTACTATTTATCTTATATATCTTATCTTTTTATAAACGCTTAGAATAGGTAATTAATATACTTACTATTAGATTTATAAATAATATTAATATTCTTAGTATTAAGCGTACTTTTACTTAAGTCCGCTACTAGCTTAAATAAGCTTAGAGTATTTATTAAGATTAGGTAGCGGAGTATAAAATAACCTTCTAGCTACTTAAAAGTAAGCTTCTTTACTTTATAAAAGCTTACTCTACTAATATAACTCTGCTAATCCTTAATAAGATTACTATTTAACTTATATAGAAAATATATATATTTAAGGTTTAAATTTATTATAAGCTTTAGTAAAAACCTTACCTCTGCTATCTTATAAAAGAGCTTAATTATTAATAGCTAGCCTTAACTAAACTTATATTATTTACTTAAAGTTTCTTACTCTTTTAAGCGAGGGAAATTTATACTAAAATTATTAAGTCCGCTATTATTTTTAGCGCTATAGTTTACTCTACTCCGACCTTACTAGGCGGTAAACTTAAAAGCTTTATTTTCTAATAGCTAGCTATAACTTAGTTTAAATACCTTTATATTATTTCTAAGGTATACTAAGCTACCTTTTTTTATTATATTAAGTTTAAGTTTTTTATTCTTTTTATTAATATTTACTTATTTTACCGCGCTACTTATAGCTACTAACTCCTTTATATTAAAAAACCCGCGGCTTATATTTACTCCGCTTTAAAGAGAATTTTTATATATTTTTACTAATAACGTAAAAGTTAGCCCCGCCTTACTTATATCCCCCTTAAATCCCTTTAATCCTTTTTTACTACTTAGGTACGGACTCCGGATATCTTCTCCTAGTCCCCTAAAACTCTAAAAGCTTACTTTTATAAAAAGTAGCAGCTCCGCTAAAACTCTAAAAAAGGAAAGCTCTAAAAATATAGCTAATTCTCCGGATACCTTATTAATAAATTACCTTAACTAAAACTTAATAATACCTTATAAATTTATAAAAGTTTTTCGAAATTCTTTAGTAGCGCCTTAACTTAGCTTTATAATAGTAAAATTAGCCTTAATAAGTTTTTTTATATTTATAATATTCTTATAATCTTAACTTTTTATTACTTTTATAATAGTAAAAAAGATAAGATAGTAGCTTACTTTACCTTATAATATAAGCTTATTATTTATAAAAAACTACTTTTATTTATATTTCTTATAAGTTTAATTTAAAACTATAAGAACTTTAATAAAGCTTTTAATTATAAGGCTATTATAAGCTTTCTTATTTTATAATTTATCTACTTATAACGCCTTTACTAGTTTAACCTTTTTATATTACTTTATAATATTTAAGTATATTAAAATACTTAAGCGTAAAGTTTAAGCGTAAAAGATAGTTTTTAGTATTTTTATTATATAACTATTATTATCTATTTACTTTATACTTTACTTTTACTTTTACCCCTTATTTTACTTAGCTTTATTTAGCTTACTTAGCCCTCTTACCCCTTTTCCCGCCCCGCCCTCTACCTTATCTTTTACGCTTAATAATACCTTTAACGCTTATAAGCTTATTTTTTAAGCTATTATTATTATTTTTTGCCGCGCGCTTTAATATTACTAACGTAAACTTCGTAGGAAAAAGTACTAATATTTAAATAAAGTTTAGCTTAGGCTCCGGCTTTATTATTCCCCTACCCTCCTCCTCTATACCTCTTATTACCTTTACTCTACTTACCTCCTTCTCCGCTCCGCCCGCCCTCTTAACTTTATCCGCCCCCTCCTTATTACTTTTAACTATTACCTAATCTAACTTACTCCCCGATATTAATATAATAATAATTAATATCTAGGCCGCCGCCTTATCCTCCTCTACCTCCGATTTTTTTTTTAGCTTTAGCTCCCGCTTTACTTTTAAGTAATTTAAATTAAGAGTATATTAAAATTTAAAAATATTTTTTAGAATATATCTAAATTAGTTAATTTTAATATAATTTACTATTACTTAATTAAAGTTATTTTAAACTTAGTTAATATTATATATTATATTATATATAAAAAATTAAAGGTTTTATATTTTTACTTATATTTTTAACTAAAACTCTTATAAGAATCTTATAATATAGTTTTTCTAAGTAATAATAATAATAATAATAGTAATTATTATTATTATAAGCACCGCCTTTTTTATTTCCGCTATAAACTTTATTATTATTACTATAATTATTATTAACTAAGCTAGCGCCTTTATTACCGCGCCCTCTATTACCGCCTTTACTTTCTTTTTTATATCCGCTATTATTACTTATTTTACTTATAGTTTAACTATTATATTTATTATTACTACTATTATTATTATTACTCCGCCCCTTTTTTTACCTTTTACTTTACTTATACCGATAATTATTTATTTGCTTAATATTCTAAAATAAGCTAATATTAATATATAGGACTTTTAGAAAAAAATATTAATAATTATTATAGTAAGAGTAATATTAAAAATAGCTATTAAAATAGCTAACCTTACTAAGGCGCTTATTTATAGCGTTATTATTATTATATTAAGTTAAAGCTTTAACGCTTTATTTTACTTTTACGTATTATATAAGTTAACTTAAATTCTTTTTTATTATTAATTATTAGCTATATCTAAAACTTTACTTTACTCCGCTCCGCCTTACTTTATATTTACTAGTAAGCTATTTAGCTATCCTCCTTCGCTAATATATTACGCTATTTTTATTATAGTAATATATAATTTCTTTAAATATATTTATAACTTAGTTAGCACTCTAAGCTTTAATTTTAGCCTAATTTTTAATATTACTTACTTTTTAATATTTATACTAAGCCTTAATATAATTATAATAATTAGCTAATTATAAGCTTATACGCTTTATTAGCTTTATATATAGCTAGCGCTATATAATATTATTTACTTTATTATTTTTAATATAAAATTTTATAATTAGCTAATTAAGTTATATATATAATATAAAAGAGGTTATAAAGCTTATTATAAATAATTTTAAATATATTTATCGCTATTATTTTATTAATATAGCTATATAATTTTTTTACTTTCTTTTTATTATAAAAATTAAAAAGAAAAGTTAAAAAAGGGGTTAGAAATATACTTTTTTCTAAAAATAATAAAAAGAAAAAAAAAAGAAAAAAAAAAAAAGGTAAAAAAGGAAAAGATATAGCCCCCCCCTTTTTAATTACTAATATATAATAAAATAGCTACCTTACTATTTTACCTTACCCCCTTTTAGACTTTCCTTCCTTTACCCCGCCTTATACCGCCTCGCCTTATATTACCTTATACTACCCCGTACCGCCCCGCGCTACGCTATTACGCTATACCGCCCCGCTCTTTTTACCCTATATTTTACGGACTTTCCTTTCTCCGCCCTCCCCTCCTTACCTTATTTTCTTATATTATCTAAGATTACCCCTAGGTAATAAGCTTATTATATTATACCGCTATTAGCTACTATTATACCTTTATATAAGTATATAGTAAGCTTTTTTTTTATAGTTAGGGGGTTTTACTTTATTTTAGGGGATTTTTCTTACTTAATATATTATAGAAGCTTTAGATATTATAAAAGCCCCTAATATATAAATAATAATAATAATAATATAAAAAAGCTTTTAAGTATAATAATAATTTTTAAAATAATATAAAAAGTTAATAAAGCTATTAGAATTCTTTTCTAGTTTAGAGAGTTAATATAAAATATATAATAATATTTTTATAAATCGCTTAACTTCTTATAATATTTTACTAAGATTTCCCCCTTAAGATTTTACTTAGATTTCCCTTAGAAATTTTATTACTTTTATATTTAAAAAATTATTAAGATTTCCTTTTAGGATTTCTTTATAATAATTTTTAGGATTTTACTAAGATTTTTTACTAGATTTAATATTAAAATATATTTTTAAAAATCTCTAGATTTTACTAGGAAATCTTTATATATTAAGAAATTACCGTATACTAGGAAATCTCCGAATTTTACTAGGAAATCCCTATATACTAGGAAATTACCGTATATTAAGAAATCTTTATTTTACTAATATATATAGAAATTACCGTAAAATCCCTTTAGGTAAATATTTTTAAGATTATACTAAGAAATCTTTCTTAAGCTTTTAGCTATAAATTAGCTTAGTATTCCTTTAAGTAGAAATTTAAATTCTTTTATAGTTATTATTTTAATTTTTAAAAGACTTTTACTTATACTTATACTTTTTATAGTAGCTATTTTATAATCTTATAACTAGTAGCTAGCCCGTCTCCCTCTTCTATATACTATATTTAGTAGCTAGCTTAGTATATACGCTTACTAGAAGATTATACGTATAAGCGTATAATACTTAGTATACTTTATATAGGATTTCCTTATAATAGTAGTAGCCTTATTATTTAATCGCGAGGCTAATTTATAAGTTTAATATTTAAGTTAATAACCTAAATATAATATAAGGGCTAAACCTTAATAATAATTAAATAAATAAATAAAGTTATATAATTTTAGAATAATTAAATAAATTTAATAATTACTATTATTTTTATTATTTTTTATTTAGCTTTTAAGAGTTTTTTTTTCTTAAAATTTATTATTAGATTATAAGCTTTTTAGTTATATTATTTTTACTTTATATTATGTTTTTATATATACTCTTAATATTATTTTTATCTCTTTATTTATATTTTATATTATTTTTAAAAGATTTATTTTACTTTAAATAATATATAAGTTTTAATTTTCTAAATAAACTCTTTAAATATATAATATATAGTAAGATTAAATATAGTATCTTTTTCCTCTAAACCCTAGTTATAGCACCTTAACTAAGCTTATAAGGTCTTTGGAAAGTAAGAAGTATATATAGGTGGTATCTCTTCTCGTGACCTGAGGGTGGCCTTGGTATACATTGTTCAAGGGAAGTAGTAGTAGACACGCGTTACGCGACGCGCGCTTCGGCGCAGTTATTATTATCGCTCATGCGCCTTGTCGTTGCCCACGAAAGTCTTCGATTTTGAGGCTCGCCTAATACCCTAGCAATCCCACGGCGACCACCGAATTGAATCTATTGAACGGGAATGTCTCATGTCTTTGTCATATGCCATGGCACCAAAGTCGAGGAAAACGAGAGTAAGGCCAGCGGCACAACTTGCTCACTCCGACAAGATTCAAGGTCTGTGAGGTTTGGTTCAAAAGTGGTCGTTCTGTATTTCATCTTGCCGACCGTCCTACTCTTTGAGAAAATTAAGTTGGGCCATACTGAACGCTCGTCCAGCTGGTGACCCCATTCCTATAAGGCAGAAGAGGCGCTATCGCCCTGGCACTGTCGCATTGCGAGAAATTCGACAATACCAAAGTGGCACAAAGCTATTATTATTGAAACTCCCCTTCATGCGCTTGGTCAGTTACCAATTGATACTTCTCATTTCACGTCTAACGGGCTGCAAACATAGGTTCGGGAAATCGGCATGAACTTTCGGCCGAGGGGAGGAGAATTCAGATGGCAGAGTCAAGCAATACAAGCACTGCAAGAAGCTGCTGAAGCCTTCATGGTCCATCTTTTCGAGGATGCCCAGCTGTGTGCGATCCACGCGAAGAGAGTAACGATTATGCAGAAGGATATCCAGCTGGCTCGAAGAATTCGAGGGGCCTGGGCTGGATTGGGATAGTATTGACTGACGAAGTGTCACATACTGTGTCAGTGCGAACCTCGACGCACCGCAATAGTTTTACAATTGCCAATAATACCTACCTCCCTAAGTTATGGGTAGGAAAGTAATGGTTACCAGCGCTCACCCAGCGCAAGTATGTCAGCTTTCATGTAGCAGAACTGATGAGCCTTCTTACATGTCAAGGCCCAATCCTAGGTTATCCCAAGTTATGTATACTGCAGGTGGATTCTGAGAGCGCAGGGGCACGAGAACAACGCCTCCAACTAGGCATGTTCGTATAACCCTCTTAAGCTATACGACATGGTGCCCCCCTCAGAGTTTTCAGTCGCCTCACAACCCTGCGGCGTTCGACCCGTTCGTAGGCGTTACTTAGCCTGTACTTCAACTGACCCACGGGGGGGTGGGCTATTCAGAGTGCAAAACAACGATGCATTCGTCTGTCTTACGTGATCAAAGTTATCTATCCGATGGCTTCGGGAAATGCCGGGGCTCCATCTCTACCACCAGCGGCGAGTATATCGTTGTTGATGCCAATTCGAGAGTCTTCAGATGTCCAAGCCCCGAACATTCGTCTCCACCATGCGGGAGGATCCAAAGGCCTCGAGCCATTGTGTAATGGCGGGTATACGTCGGTGTAGAAGTACCAAATATGGCCAATGACAACACCCATGATTTCATCGCGCGGTACAGTTCCATGCATGAAGAGACTGAATGCCATTAGGACCCAGGGCAAATATGGCGCAGTGAAGACAATCAGGCCAAGGAAGCTAAGCCTCGTCTCTGGATTGCGACGAGACCAGATGTACACCAGCGTTGATGATAGCGGATGGCCAAGAAATGGCATAGACACGAGCGGCGATAAAGCTATAAGACTAGCCATGGCATAAAGCAGAAGCCAGGAGAAGTGCGCGGGAGAGCGACCCGATGATTCCTCGAGAAGGCGAGCATAGCGCTGGAGGAAGTATATATGGAAGAGAAGGTCCAGAGAAAATGGACCGAAGTAGAGAAAAGTGGTAACGAGTCGCCAATACTATTATGATCCTACTTGTTAGATGCTTCCAGCGTCATTACAGATTTCCAGACCGACCTGAGACTTCACGAATACGGCGCGAAAGCTGTAAAATAGTTGAAAGGGTGTCACCATATGACACTGGACTAGCGCACTTGTGAAAACCGTGGCAGCCGTCCACCACCGCGTGCAAATAGGCATCTCCCAGAACCATACTTCTAACGGCAGGCGACCACCGTCCATGACTTGATCCATTGTCAAAGTGGAAAAAAAGTTAGCAATCCGGGCATACAAGGCGGGCGTCGTAGGGTGACGCATATAGGTATATACGGTTTAAAGAACAAAAGTCGTTAATTTAAAATGCCGACGCTTATTCCAAGTCTAGCCCCCGATAAGCTAAGAGACCGCGCCCCGGGCCTAACTAAGCGAGGCACGAGCCTAGAAAATAAAGGATTATTAAGATAATAAGATAAGTTAGGTATTAATTTCTATATTAGTAGAAAAAAATATTAAAAATATTAAAAATATTAAAAATATTAAAAATATTAAAAATATTAAAAATATTAAAAATATTAAAAATATTAAAAATATTAAAAATATTAAAAATATTAAAAATATTAAAAATATTA
>PDHQ01000132.1:5121-75792 GCA_003339415.1 Ophiocordyceps camponoti-saundersi (nom. inval.)
TATTTTTTCTTGCTTACTTGGGGGGGGAGGGGGATTGAAGCAGGTACCAAGGCGGGTATCTGTTCGCCGATCCGGTAAGGCGAGGGTACAGCTAGGATACCTTTTTTTTTCTGGGGCGTGTTGACGACAGGTGTGACAGCGTCTGTTCCAGCGCTGCACGGGGGTAATAAATAGGTCGAAGCGGCCTGAGCAAAAATGAAAGCGAATGACGTTGGAACAGGCTTCGAGGGCGGACGACGAGCCAAGAGAAAAAAAGAGGGGAGAGAGGGGGGGGGGGGGGGAGGAGGATGAGGAGGAAGAGGAAGAGGAGGAGGTTAGGAGAACGAGGGTCCAGGCACAACAAGCAAAAAAGAAAACACACGCGAGAGCGAGAGAGCAAAGCGAGCGAGAGAGAAGAGAGAGCGTGCGTGCGTGCGTGCGTGAGCGAGCGAGTGAGTGAGAGGGAGAGGGAGGGAGAGGGAGAGACATGGCACGGCAAGCCACTCTACTTGTAGGCTAGCCAGCCTTCCGCTGTGGGGGACTGTCACTAGCAGACTTCATCACTGTAGCCTTCTAATAATAGGTAAGAGGTGGTAGGGAGGGATTGGGAAAGCCTGTGGGCGAGGCCAGAAGGAAGCAAGCGACCAACAAAACCCCCAACGAAAACGCAGCAGAGACGCAGCATACGATACATGCTCCGTACATATGTACGTACATACATACATACATACATGCGCACACACATGCATACGGATTACAGACAGACAGACATGTACGGAGTATATGCGTACATACATACATACAAACTTACATGGGCACGGCACAATAATAACGGTTGCATTCCGCTCCAGCTTACCTACCTTCTTGTTCTTCATCCTCTCGTCTGTGTGACTGTGTTGTGCGTGCTGCGTCCTTGCTCCCCTAGGCTTGAGCCCCCAACCCAAGCCAAACCTGGATTTCCGTCTCAACATTTAAACCTGCAGACAAAGTTAAAAGAAAAAAACTCACATAATGAAAAAAAAAACAAGGGTCATGCGTCATCCTGTCCAGCGGCACAACTCACTGCACGGGCAGACATGTAAGTTAGAGCTCGGACTGTCATCATCAAGTCAACCTACCTACCAAGGTAAGCTCCCGTCATCATCGGCTCTAGCGAGAGAGCGGCATAATAGCTTCGCCGGACAGACCCCTTCTCTACAGGGTAGGTCCATCGCCGCTTACTAACCAACGACCTCGCTCTTCAGGGCCCACCAGACGAACATGTCTGCCGAAATTTTACCTCCCGACATCAAAAGCTCAACTTCTCATACCACAGCTTGCCCATCATGGACAGGTAAGTTCCCCCCCCCTAATCCAATCCCTCTAGGTTCCTCTACGTGGGAAACCATGATGTCACACTCGCTCTCATACTAATACCCCTGAAGCTTATCGTCCGCCGAGCAGCGGCAGCTCGAACAACGCATACAAAAGCGGCAAATCAAAGAGTTCATGGGCGTACGTCGAGATCCCCCCCTTTATCCCTCCCGAGAATCGCCGTTCAAGACAAAGAAAGAGAAAAAAGAGAATCACTCTTTTGAATAACTTCGGACTCGTTCGCTGACCATCTCGAGCCGCATTGCCTTCTTCTCTAGGTTTTCGGCGGCGTCGTCGAGCATTGCTTCGTGAGCTGCGTCGATGATTTCACCTCAAAGTCCCTTTCCTCGCGTGAGAACGGCTGCATAAGTCGCTGCGTTAGCAAGTGGATGGCCACGCAGCAGCGACTCGGAGAGCGCTTCCAGGAGCACAACGCGAAGCTCGCCCAACAGATGCAGAACCAGTGACGAGTACATCTTGAGGGCGCGCGTCCTCACCAAGCGACGGACCTGGGCGAGTCATCCTGTATACTTCCATCTCTCCTTTTTTGAGCCTTGAAATCGGTCCATTTCATGCCTGGGTTTGATGCTTCTTACCATAGTGGTAGGGGAGGCGATGCGGAAAAGAAAGCAGTCCATGCCGACAAAATACATCGTCTATCTTGACGTACACACTCACCTCTTCTACACTGCTCATGCGGCTCTATCGTTACATCCAACGATTAATACAAAGACCATTTACTCGCCCTCTCGGGCGTTGGCCATCCGTCAAGCATCGAGCTCCTCGCTCAACACATCTCTAACCGTCTCCAGCTGGCACACGACCTTCCACTCTAATAGGTTGTCGTGGTGTTCGTTGCCCACCGCCACTTTAGTGTTCCTCCATCCCATCTCGCGCGAGCCCAGCGGCAACAGCCTTTCCCTGAGCAGGCGCCTGCTGGAGAGCCAAAACTCGACATTCTCTAGCAGGCCGCTCGAATCCCACTCGACGACGGGAATCTCGCGACCGTAGTTGAGACGCAGGCCATCCAGAATGCGGGTGAGCAATGCCAGCGAATGAATCTCCGACGTGGCCAGCAGCGTCAAGTACTGCGATGTTGTTTTGGATCGCGTCCGGCTCGCACTCGGCGCCTCGAAACGATCCACACTGGCCTCCAGTAGGTGCGAGAACTGATTAAGCATGTAGGCGATTTCCGTCGCAATCGTCGGGCCCAGAGAGGCCAATAGGTTGAGGGCCAGCGGCAGAAGCCCCTTGGCCCATATCGAGTAGCATCTCTGGGCAAGTGCCGCCTCCGCATACGGCGAGATATTGGACTTCAGCATGTACCGGGCCAGGTTAGTTGATAAGAGGTTGCCTAGAACGCCATCGCAGGCGAGCTGCTCAGCCAGCAATGGCAAGCTCGAGAGCTCCAGTAAGAACAAGACGCTCAGCTCGCCGTATACCGGGTCGCCCTGGACCGCCAATTGGTCGGCCCAGGAGAACAGCGAGGTCGCGGCGCTCACCACATCATGCGATGCCATGATGTTCAGGATTTGCGCCTGTGACTGGTCCATGGTGGGAAGACTCAGACAGGCCTGCAGGATCGCTGTCAACAGTGCCAGGTCCTCCGGAGACACGCCCGCGTCTTTTTCATGGACGAAGCTGACCAGCGTCCTGAAGCCTCTGCCAACGACATGATCCAACACGTTGAGTATAGTCTGCACCACATTCACTCCCGGCATTTCCACGTCGACAGTTGGTGCCGACGTTTTGCTGTCGGCAGTCTGGTAGACGCGGAGCGTAGCGAACAGAATCTTCAAAAGGGTGCGGTAGTGCTTGATCGATTGCTCCATGAACGGATCCTCGATCGCGTGCATCGTGCCGACGAGCGTGGCCAGGAGCTGGTTGGCATCTTTGATAGTGATCGAGGACTTGACAAGCCGTTGAACCAAGATGAGGGCCAAGTTCGCCCGTGCGTCAACCAGCTTCAGGAAGATGACTTCCGGGCCCGGGAGAACTTGATTTGCCATCAGACACTGCTGTGCGACCTGCAGCATCTGTCTGCGTACGGCATCGTCCGTCGGCAGGCAAGTGGTGAGCTCGACCAGCAGGAATTCCCACGCGTGGAAGAGAGCCTGCAACAACAATGTTAGTCCTGTCAACTCTTCCTTTCGGCCTCGTAACTTACTATCTGAGAGTCCACCAACGACAGGTTCGCATTGGCCAGTTCCATTTCCTTCTTGAACCCGTCGCCCTTTCGCCCGAGCCATCCAGGGTCAAATCTAAGCATAGCGTCCGCGCATTCGAGGTCGTAGTAATAGTTTTCGCCCATACATCTTGCCACAATCGGCGTTCGCTTGAAGAGCTCCAGGGAGCAACCAAAGTACTTGCTGGCAAAATTTCTGGCAAAGTTGTTATGGAGAGACTTATTATATCCTGCAGCCTCAACGCCATCGCGGAGATAGTAGTCCACGTCCGTCACCAGGCTCTGAGCGAGCTGTTTCGCCGTGCCCTGGTGTCGCGCATGGTACAGCTGCATGGCCAGCGTCTCCGCCACGTACGCTGCTTTCCTGGCGTCGAGGCTGGTGCGGATGGCGTCGGACTTGACCGTCCACTGTGACGACTTCAGTTCGCGCATAAAAGCTCGGAGACCGTCAATGTATGACGTGTCTTTCAACAGTGTAAAGATAGTCCACGGCCAGAAATTTTGTGCCGAGGCAACAAAGTCGAGTACGGCCAGGGCTTCGACACTTTCGAGATCTTTTAGCCGCTTGAGCTTCGCCAGAGCGCCGACGAAGACGGAGTCTGCCGCCAGTTCTTCCCTCTTGCCGCGGTCTTTCATTGCTTCGCGAGGCGTCTGGCCCGTCAGCAGGCAGTTAGACATCCACTGCTGCCGGTTTCGGAGGATCGAGGAAAAGAAGCTCCAGGTCGCCCTGACATCCTGCGTCAAAGCAAATGGTTTACCCAGTCTAGAGAGCGATTGCAGAAACGACTTGGAAATCTGAGGCCCCAGGTAACCTAGGAGCGAGGGCGGCTCGCCAGTGGACTTGCCCGCGTTGATGACGAGGGAGTCCAGCAGGCGGATTGCAGGAGTACGAACCGCACGTGGCGAGGCAGAGAGCCGGGCTAGTAGCGTCGAGATTTTGAAGAGGTAAGATTGCAGCATCGAAGAAGACCGGCCGATATAATCTGCCGCGCGAAGCAGCGTCGTGGAAAATGTGAGGACAGAGCACGCCTGGCTTTGTACTATGGCAGTGCGCCTTGGGTACAGCGTGCAGTCAGACGACGCGAACGTGGCGCCGAGGGAAGAGAGTATGGGCCCATATCGTAATGTTCCAGTCGCCGGCGTCATGAAGCAGTTGACAATGTAAGAGGCCGCAGGTCGGAGGCAAGATGTGAGGTTGTCAGAGCTGGGCGACTCACCCATGCTGTAGCTGTACAAGACGAACTTGTCCAACACTGGCACGACTTTGCTCAACACCGACAAGCGACTGGTCTCTGACTCAAACCGCCATGTCGACGTGCTCTCCAAAATGTCGATGGTGGCCCGCGCGACAGATTGGCTCACACGGGTCAACACTCTGTCAGCGGTGGCCACCCAGGGGTTTGACTCCAACTTCTGTCGGCTAGCGAGCTTGTGATTGGCACGGCGCTGAACGCCTGACCACATTGCCGTGTCGACTAGTCTGGAGAAGAAGGAAAGAGAGGACATGAGCAAGTCGAATCTTCCGGACACCAAATCGAGAGTGCCGGTGATCTTTGCCAGCTTTCCGGCCCTGGACTCTGAGCTTAGAAGTTCGCTTCGAGCCAAGTAGGACCAGACGCGGCTTGGCTGTACCGGGAGAATGGCATCCAGGAAGGTGACGCAAGCGTTCAGAACGCCGACTGCGACATCATCCGCCATCGCCCCTTCATCCTGCATGAAGTAGTCCATGGTCTCGCAAACGACGGTCACGATGTCCTTGCCACCGCTTATGTGCCTGCCGACCTCCTGGAAAAGATCGCTTTCCCCGTGTATCAAGGCATTGCCGCAACTTGTCTGCTCCGCTCTCAGATTTTCCGCCCGAAACAGAGTGGACAGCAGGAAAATGACCTCGGCAACTTCGTCTGGCTGCAGCATCCCCAATTCCGAATGATAGCCCTCTTTCGCAAGGTTGATCTCCAATTGCCGACCGAGCATTGACAGGGTCGAGTGCGGGTAGTCGACGACGACAACCCTACCAGAGTCCGTGACGAATCGTCCCAACGTCCCGACTGGCAGTCTGTAGACATCGTCTTCGATACACCTCCTACTCCACGACGACGACAGGGCTATCAATGGTATCTCTTGCGTCAGGCAGAAAGAGTTGGTGTTCTCGTCTTCTTGAACGAGCTCGTAACCCGAAAAGGCTTCCGAAAGTGTAAATGTGAGTGACGGCGTCTTTCTCAGCAAACTTAGGATCGAGTCGGTCCTGTCATCGTCCAACTGCGTAGTTGCACAAAACCTCCTGCACATCGTGATGAAGGGTAAGAACTCGTACGGAAACCGATCCAGAGCCTGTTGAAAGTAAAAGTCCATCGCATGATCGTCGTGTAGCATGCAAACTACAACGTCTTGTGCGGACGTGAGGGCGTCACCGGACGATATGTCCCAGTAACCGTGACCAGGTGCCAGAATAGAGAGCAGCGATCCCAGGGGCTCGGATTGGTATCCGACAACGGGGTAGGAAACTTTGAGCAGCTCTAGAAAGGCGACCCTGATGCGCGAGCTTACCAAAGGCGTCATGCTGCCATCTGCCGAAGGACCCAGCGAGGTGGCCATGTCAGCAATAATATTGAACACTCTTCCTTGAGCCATAACTCCGGCGGCCAGTTGTTCAACCAGTTGCAAATCCTTGGGGCCCGAGGCACTTTCCAAGAAACCGTCAAACTTGGACGACTCAATTGATAGGATGCTACCGGCCGAATTGCGCCTACCGGCGGGCGGACGTGCAATATTGACTGTGGACTCAAACGACTCCTGGGCATTCTGTTGCAGCAAGTTATCTCGCTTTTCGCTTCGGTTCTGATAGGAAACGATCATGCGATGAAGCAACAGGGTCCAGGCGAGAATGATGGGCATGGCGACTTCACAATCTGCGCTGGCCGCGTTGATGATGCTCTTGTGAATCTGTTCCAAGGTGTCCGAGGAGAGTAAATAGGCATCGTACGAATCGTCAGGTAACGTCGGGTCCTCTTCCCTCTCAGCAAGGAATGTCAGGGATCGTGCGGGTTTAAGGAGGCTCAGGGAGATTGCACAAGAGAGAGCCCTGAGAGGGGTAAGCAGCTCTGCAATTGCTTCTTCAATCTGGTCGAGGGTCAGCACTTCCTTGGCCGGTCTGTGAGGGCATATGTTGCTGACCGGCTGGACGGATGCGAAGAAGCCATAAACGTTCATCAAAGAGAACCATTGGTTGATGGCGCTGGGAGGCGAGAATTCGCTGCCCAGACTGTCCACGAGTTGAAACAAGACCGACAAAGCGTGAATCGTCTCGGTGAGAAGACTTCTTAGCCAGTCGAACTCGACGCCACCTAGCAATAGTAGAGGCTCGTCCGTCAAGGACTCAAAGCCCGCGTCGATACCGCCCATGCAATCAGACACTAGTTTAAGATAGGCGGGCAGGAGCGACGCCATGTTATGCGTCGTCGAATTCAGACCATAGCGAACGTCCAGATCGCGATCCGCAAGGCTGAGGATCGGAAGTCGACCGTAGAGCTTCAGAGAGACCAGGTAGTCCATCGACATCATGAAGGATCGCCGCTCGGTTAGGAGTGTATCGAAGAGACGGCGCTTCCTCGAGTTTGGCTTATCAAAGTCGGCCGAAATGTCATCCGCGTCGAGATTCGAGGCCGCGCCCAGATCATATAAGAAGCTTGCGCCTTGTGAGTTCTGCAGGCCCGCGGCCTCCTGTAGATTTTTCGCATCCTGAGAAGAAAGTGGTCCCATGAGATGCCTGAGAGGCCTCGTCTGTATCTCAATAACCACAACGCGCAACGCGGCAACGAGATTGACTTTGGCATTCTTGCTGAGCCATTCGGCGTCGCGTTTGATAGTTTCAATATCTTGGCCGCTTGTCGAAGCAGAAGCTACGTTGATGGGCGCCGTCTTGGTATCGAAGTCGGTCTTTGAGGCTTGATCGGGCGGCGCGAAAGCCTTTGACGGGTCGTCGAGAAAGGCGAGAACGAACTCGTCAGACAAGAATTCGATAAGGGCCGGGGACGACTGTTGGCGACCACGTTCATCTGACAGCGCGACGGAGACATCTCTCCAGGACCTGGCATCGAATCAGCAGGCGATAGCTTCAGAAGCAAACTGAGAATGCGTACAGAAGCAGCCGGTCTCCAGAGAGACAGTCCTCCAGGGAGGGAAAGTAGTTACTATCAGACACCGGCGCCATGGCCGAGAGTGTCAAGGATGTTGCAGCGGCGTGAGATGCATCAGAGAAAGCTCGACGCGCCTAGGTATGCTGTTGTGTACGTGCATCTCGAGCTGATGAAGCACGGCTCATATTTTGGGGGGAGCTGTTGAAGAGCCGACGTTCAGCCGGCGCGGCCCGGGTCGCGACAACGAAGTCAATCAGCTTCAGGTTACCTAATCAGCGTCCTTATATCGACGCAGCTTGTACGGATAGCAACGCTAGATACCCTTCCGTCAACTCATCCTCCTCCCCCTCCTCCTCCTCCTCCTGCTTAACCAGGATTTCTTGACAGGATGCCGTCCTCTCTTGACATCATTGACCACTCTCCTCACCAGCCCGAACCGTCTCCCCCCGTCCCGACAGCGTCAAACCTCATCCTAATCGACAACTATGACTCCTTCACATGGAATATCTACCAATACCTCGTCCTCGAAGGAGCCACCGTCCATGTGTTTCGAAACGATCAGATCAGCCTGCAGGAGCTCATAGAGAAAAAGCCAACTCAGCTAATCATCAGCCCTGGGCCTGGACATCCGGCAACCGATTCGGGCATTAGCCGAGATGCCATTCGACACTTTGCGGGAAAGATACCCATTTTTGGCGTCTGCATGGGCCTGTGAGCTTCTCTCTTCTAACTCTGACCGACTTTCGCTTCGCTTACACTCGCCAGGCAGTGCATATTCGACGTCTACGGTGGGGACGTGAACTCAGCTGGGGAGTGGCTTCATGGGAAAACGTCTCCCTTGACGCACGACCGTAGGGGTGTTTTCGCCGGCCTCGAGCAGAATCTACCGGTGACGAGGTATCATTCTCTCGCGGGAACTCACATAACCCTACCGGAGTGCCTGGAGATAACTTCGTGGGTGGCCAAGGCTGACGGCTCCCCTGGCATCATCCAGGGCGTCCGTCATAAGCAGCTCACTGTCGAGGGGGTTCAATTCCACCCGGAGAGTATTCTCACTTCTCAAGGCCGAAGGATGATTCGCAATTTTCTGCACATGCGAGGAGGTACCTGGGAGGAAAATGCGAAGCTTCAGAAGACGGCACCGCTCAATCGCCCCCCACCGGCGGAAGGGAAGACCAAGGGCAACAATATTCTTCAGCGTATATACGCGAGTCGCAAAGCCGCCGTTGCCGTCCAGAAGCAGATTCCGTCGCAACGGATGACAGATATGGAAGCCGCTTACAGCCTCAACGCGGCACCTCCTGTTGTCCCTCTGGTCGACCGCCTGCGGCAGTCGCCATTCGACGTGGCTCTTATGGCCGAGATTAAACGAGCCTCCCCTTCCAAAGGTGTCTTCGCGCTCGACATGGACGCACCAACTCAAGCGCGAAAATATGCATTGGCGGGAGCGAGTGTTATCTCGGTTCTCACAGAACCAGAATGGTTCAAGGGAAGCATAGAGGACCTGCGTTCCGTCCGCCAAGTGCTGAACGCAATGCCGAATAGACCGGCCATTCTGCGCAAGGAATTCATTTTCGACGAGTACCAAATTCTAGAGGCCAGACTGGCGGGTGCTGACACGGTCCTACTCATCGTCAAGATGCTGGAACCGGCAGTACTCAAACGGCTCTACGAATACTCACTGTCTCTGGGGATGGAGCCGCTCGTCGAGGTTCAAAATGCTCAAGAGATGAAGACGGCCGTACAGCTGAGATGCAGGGTCATCGGGGTCAACAACCGCAACCTGGAGAGCTTCGAGGTCGACCTCGAGACGACGGGCCGGCTGAGGAGCATGGTGCCGGAAGGCACAATGCTCTGTGCGCTCAGCGGCATTAACAACCACGATGACGTGCTGATGAATAAAAAGGACGGTGTCAACGCCGTGCTCGTGGGCGAGGCCATCATGCGAGCGCCGGACGCCGGTGTCTTCATCAGCGAGCTTTGCTCGGGCTCGAAACCTGCGGCCAAGACTCAGCCGGCGGCGCCGCTGTACGTCAAGATCTGCGGTACGCGTTCGGTGGAGGCGGCGCAGGAGGCTATCAAGTCCAAGGCCGACTTTGTGGGCATTTGCCTGGTGCCGGGTGCGAAGCGCTGCATCAGCCACGAGACGGCGCTTGCGATATCTGAAGCCGTTCACTCGTACCAAGGCACGTCCAGTTCTGAAGGTCAAGAGCAGATGTCCAGTACCGGCGCGACAGATTACTTTGCAGCCACTGGATGGCGGCTACAAAGCTGTCGGCCTCGCTTGGTGGGCATCTTTCAGAACCAGCCACTTGGAGAGGTGCTGGAATTGCAGAGAATTTACAAACTCGATCTCGTTCAGCTGCACGGCGACGAGCCGATCGAGTGGGCGAGCATAATACCGGTGCCGGTAATTCGCTGCTTCAAGCCCGGTCAGGTGGGCATCGGCCTTCGCGGCTATCACGCCATAGCGCTTCTTGACTCCGGGTCTGGTTCGGGAAAGCTTCTGGATGTGTCGAGTGTCAGGACCGTCCTGGAGAGAGATGCAGATCTCAGGGTATTTCTGGCAGGAGGTTTGAATCCCGAAAACGTGGCGGCGGCGGTGGCCGACCTGGGCGAGCTCAGCGACCGAGTCATCGGAGTGGATGTGAGCAGTGGAGTTGAGGATAATGGGAAGCAGAGTTTGACCAAGGTAGCGGCTTTTGTCAAGGCGGCCAAGGGGATCAGATAGGAGGAATACGGGCCATTTATAGAGGTACGAAGTCCATCAGCGTACATGTTCGCATATCCTCAAACCATCAGAGACTCGGTCTATGCAGCGCTGTAGCAACAGAGGTAATGGATCTCTCTGATGTCGTTGGAGAACATCACGTGCGATATCTGTGCGTGTCATTTTATCTGCCACAGCTCGTCAATGTCGAGTTACGTCATCAAAACTTGTCTCGTCCAAAGCCTCGCCATCATCCCTTTACCGGACAAATCGTCCACCGGCATCACTGATTGATATCCTCACACACACGATCATCGCGCAATGGTGCGCCTGGTCCAAAGCCTGTTGGCGGACGGGGTCGAAAGCCCTCAGGATGCGGCACTGCTCCAACTATCGCAGCTCCTATCTCGGCTCGAACAAAACCTCCTCCGACCGTCGAGCGAGCGAGAACAGCAGCTACGGACAAGCGAGTACGAGCGGACCAGGGTGGGAGCGGTAGGTCCTTGATATGCCGGGCTCGGCGACGCTTCTCGGTTGCGCGGCAAGGCTCATGCGAATCGGCCGGCAGAATGTGGAATATGCTCGGACGCTGCTCGTCGCCTTGGAGCAGGATGTGGCGGCGATCAAGGCGCCTGGTCGGAGAAGCGAGATGCAGGATGCTCTCGACTCGGCCAGAGAGGTCATCGACAGCTTGCTGGATCGGCTGGCGGACTTGAGGCATTTGGCCGTGGACGACGAGAGCTCTGGGGATGACAAGCTCCGAACCGACGACGAGGTGGTGCCGACTCCGTCTACGTCTGCCGCAGATACGCTGGAGGAAGATGCAGAAGAAGAAGCAGCAGCAGTCTTGTCCAACTCACCGCCGGCTTCGGTCCCGCCCCCCGTCGATGACGATGACAGCATCGTCTCGCCCTCGTCGCCACCCCCGACGCAGACAACGACGTCTCTCCGGGCGCGGTCGTCACACAGCACCGCCCGCGCCGCCCTCTTCGCCGGCCGGTCCAAGCCGGCCACGCCGCAGACATCGACGGCGACGGCCGAGGCGATGCTCGATCGTCAGCGCGCCGAGCAGGATGCCCTCTCCGACTCGATGCTCCGCATGGCCGGCGCTCTGAGGGCCAGCTCGCAGCGGATCTCGTCGACGCTCGAGGCCGATAAGGAGGTTCTCGGACGCGCGGGCGAGGGTATGAACAGGACGGAGAGGGGTATGGAGGCTGCGCGTGGTAGGATGGGCACGTTGAGGAGGATGACGGAGGGTCAGGGCTGGTGGGGGAGGATGATGCTGTATGCTTGGGTGTACGGCTTGATGTTGGTGCTTGTCTTGTTGGTTTTCGTCATGCCTAAGTTGAGGTTCTGAGCCATGATTTTCTACCGGTCATCTTTTCTCTATCCCCCCTTTCACTAACGTTTGAAGCCGTTTCAATATCATCAGAATGCCCCTATCAGTTCTCCATCTTGGCCTGGTCCAGCTGTTGCGGGCTTGCGAGCGCCTCTGCGTGATGCTGTCGGCCCGCATCGTGACTATCACTACCACCATCACCACCACCACCACCACCTTCACCTTCACCTTCACCTTCACCTTCACCTTCACCTTCACCTTCACCTTCACCTTCACCTTCACCTTCACCTTCACCTTCACCTTCACCTTCACCTTCACCTTCACCTTCACCTTCACATTTACCTTTACCACCACCATCACCATCATCGTCACCCTTATCGCCCGAAATCTCCACAGCAGCACCGGGCAGTGGGTAAGGAAGCCCTCGAATCTGGGCATTGACCTCACGGCAATAGTCGTAACAGAAACGCAGCCGACGACCGACGGGCTTACCACCGACCTTGGACGCGTTCAACATGACGATGAGTTAGAAGACGAGCTTCTTTCGAAAGCCTTCCTTTTTCCTACTTACCGGCGGAGCGTAGTGAAACAAGGACGAAGGCATCGTCTTCTCGCGAAGCACGCGATCTTGCCACTCGATGCCCGTCTTGAGACGAAAGAAGTCGGCGAAGAGATTCATCTCGTGAAGCCACTTGCCGGCACAGCGGCTGGGTCTGTGATAACTCGGTTGGCTATCGCCTTTGCGCTTGAGGAACTTTGCTGTGAACAAGTAGAGGTGTGGCTTTGCGTTGGATTCCCAGAGCTGTATTTCATCGTCTGAGTGTATCGTCACAGGGGAGGGGGAAGGTTTTTGGATGGGAGAGACTCACGCAAAGGGTGTATCGCTCTTCGTTCTCGTCTCCTCCTCCGCGTGTCAGGTTGATGTTGTAGGAGAACAGGTCACGGTCACGATAGAGGTGGAATAAGTCTGTCAGGTTAGAAAGACGAGTTGTGAACGGAGACGAGGGCAACTCAACTTGTATTGACGAAACGCTCGGCCTCCCTCTCCCCTCGCTCAAGCCTATTCAACTGACGCTGTTTAGCCCTCTGCTTGGCCAGACGGTTCAGCATACGGAACTGATGTTCTGGCAATTTCTTCTCTCGCAGTGCCGCGATCGAGAACTCGAACCAGTCGTGATGAACCACATTGCATCCCTTGCCCAGAGCCAGGCCTTGTTTCACTATGACAGGCAACAAGATATCTTTAGTGAGCCTTGGAGGTGATGAGAATGACAAAAAAGAACTCACCCCGTGGCACGCGCTGCTCGAACTGCTCGGGCGTGCAGAGAAGATGGGTGACGGTCGAGTCAAGCTCGTCGCTGAAGCGTCCTCTTCGTGTTTCGGTCCATCGTCGTAGGTTCTCGGTTGTTAGCTGGCCTGGTAGCGGGCCTGCGACTGCGATGACGCGGTCTTTGAAGATGGGACGGGGCATGATGGAGGTTAAGAAGGAAGGTTTTGGTTAGAATATGGGGAGACGAGGGAGGAGAGGAGGAGATGGGAAGAGGGGAGATGAAGGATGGTCTTTGTGAGAAGCGATCAGGGTTTGGAGAAGTCGGAGGCTTGGTGAGATGGAACCGCGGCTGTTGTTGGGAGGGTGAAGTTGCGAAAGAGAAGAGTGACGAAGGGGAGCAAGTCTCGCGCAAGTCTAGGTAGTTGATGGTTATCAACCTGAGATACGGAGGAGGAGGAGGAGGAGGTCAGGTCGAGAAGAGATGGATGCTCTTGAGATGGGATTCACGGGTCTTGTTGGTAACAGCGAGGATGTGAGGCATGAGAGGGGGGGGAGGAGAGCAACTCTCACGCAATCGTAGTTGTTGTGAGTTGCCAAGCTGAGATACAGATCAAGGCATGATGGACAGACGCTGGGCCTTGGACTATTTCACAGATGATGTTGGCCAAATCGTCTATGCTATGAAAGAGTTACTATCAGCTTGTTGGCTGACTTTGTCTTCTGCGAGAAAGAAAGAAGCCATGAAGGCTGGTGAGAAAGAATGTCGGTAATCTGAAGATTCCCTTGAGGAGACTGCGGACATGACTTGTAGTATGAGACGCGGCTGCTACTCCAGCATACAATACAATGTGTGAGTGTGAATATGCCGTCGAGAGACTTGGACAACTCAGCTGACTCAAGTATGACCATACATACATACATACATACAAAGCTATCTAACTACTCAAGCTATTCCATGCCATCTGCACAGAACCAGGGTAGTAATTAGAAGCGGTTGGAATATGTACGGTGATGTTGATTCGAAGCATCGTGGGAACCCAAGTAAGAGCTTCACGTTCTTCTTCTTCTTCTGCCTTCTCCTCGACGAGAAAACTTCAATTCCAATCCGATGATGGAGCTGCGATATCCGTGCAAGTTGACACGGGAATGCTGAGCTTCCGCTTGGCTTCCGCTTTGGGATCATGTGGTTGAACATTGAAGAAATCAACGAGCAGCGTACATATGTATGTAGGCAGTTACTTTAACCTTTTTCTTTTCCATGGGGCGTCTGAGACGGTAATGATGTTTGGAAAGGGCCACTTTATTGCCGACGACGATGTTTGGATAGAACCACTTTATACCCTTGCAGGTTTCCAAGATAAGAAGACTCGGCTGAGGTTACGGCAAGCGAGCGATGAGCGTTCCGCTTGAGCTTGGTATCACGATATGATGGGGGTTGAAGTATGTATGTATGTATGTATACCTACATATACGAGAATCTTCCAAGGCGGAGTCTCTACAAGGCAAATGCAGAGACAGAGAGGGAGAAAGAGAGAGACACAGACAGAGAGAAAGTGTGTCAGAGAGAGACGGAGCTCCTATAGGCAAGGCCAGGCGACAACTTCCAGAATCGAATTCATCCGCTCAACGAACGTGCCATTTCCAGCTCGTATCCCCGAGAGTCTATATTGCTGCTGAAGTCGGCCAGTGAAGCAAGGCCAAGGCTCACGAACTCAGTCAAGTGGAGTGCACAGATACCACGATCAGTCTGTAGTTCTTCTCCATGTACGCTGGCTGCTTTTCTCCCTGCCGAGAAAGATGGAACTGTGTGTGAGAGAGAAAAGGATATATATAGAGACCGTCCTCTCCGTGTGATTGATGTTGATAACCGGCACTTACACACACCAGCTTCCTCGCAGTAGAAACGACTCTCAACATCAGCTGCAAACCAGCTTCTCACGATGGCTCTCCTCTCCCTCGCATGCATGCTCCTTGCTGGAAGCGGCCACGTCGCCTCGGCAGCCGGCCCCGTTCTCCCCAAGGCGCCAGGCAGCACCACTCTATGCACTCTCTGGTACGACTACTACGGCCATCACCCTTATACCGAGATTGTCAGCAGTTACGGCATCACTCTGGAGGATTTTCTACTATGGGTTTGTCAAACATCATCACCCTCGTCTCTCAGCCGCGGCCCTCCATCGTTGACGTGGTTGAAACGATGAAAGAACCCTAGTGTCGGGAACCATGACGGGAGACAGCCCGCTGGATATGCCTACTGCGTAGAAGTCCGTACGAACAGAAAGGAGCCGCGTTGTGAGTTTTGGTGTCATCTCCGGACAGTTATGAGAGGGAACTCTCTGTTGCTCACATCGCCCAGCGATCCCCAAGCCCGAACCCCAGCCGAGGCAGCCCAGGAGGGCCACCAACTGCAAGGCCTTCCATCTCGTTCAGAGAGGCGAAACTTGCGACGACGTGGCTTCCAGGAACGACATCACCGTCGAGCACTTTCTTCGGTGGAATCCTCAGATAGGGAGCGATTGCTCCGGGCTCTCTCCCAACACATACGCCTGCATCGGCCACGCTACCACCAGCCTCATGACGAGATCCGAAAAGGGGGTCACGGCGCCCGGTCCGACGACGCCCGGTGTGGCCGAGAACTGCAGGTTGTTCCATCTCGTTACCGCGGAAGACTTGTGCTTTAGGATTCTCTTCAAGTACCATGTGTCAGTGGAGGATCTGTACAAATGGAATCCCTACGTCCAACCGTCGTGCACACGCCTCCCCGTCAACAAATGGCTTTGTGTTGCTGCTGCTTCGTGAAGGGGAAAGGCAGGGGTCTATCTAGGTAGGTAGGTATATAGGTAGGTTCCTTGACGGACTGTGGGTGTGAGAGGAGTAGATGTCTATATAGGTATGTAGGAGCAGAAAAAACGAAGCCATACCATTAGATGTTCTTCTATATACACAGTTGGTTGGTGTAAAGCCGTAGGGTAAGGGTTACCAGAACTGAAGAGATGACGACAGCCTCGACTAACAGATGATGATGGTAGGCTGACTAGTAAAAGTTTCAACCACCTTCTCTCCAGCAAGGCTTGCGAAATACGAGTCATGAGGAGGGACAAAACAGCACTGCCTACCTACCTACCTAAACCTCACCTCCTGCTCAGCATACCTACCTAGGTAGGTAGGTAGAGACACAAGCAAGCGGCTGCTTACCCGACTTGCCAAGGCATCTCCCCCCCCAAAGGGACAGGCAACGTCATCATCCATCCCATCTCACATACACAAGCCTCACCCATCTATCCATATCATGGCGCCCCTCTACTTCTGGAAGGAGACTGAAACCGATATCGGATGGCTTTCGCAGTGGTATCTCTGTCCCTTTCGCGACGATCAAGACCCCAACCGGGTTTACAAGACGGCCGAACAGTACCTCCCTACCTCTCCCTATATCCATAAGTGCCCGTGTCCAGCTCAGTGTGTCTTTCTGACTTGGACGGGCAGCTATATGATGTATCAAAAGGCCATCCTCTTCGGCGACAACGACACGGCAGCCAAGGTACTCAAAGAGAGCAACCCTCGCAAGGTCAAGACGCTCGGCCGGGGAGTCGCCAACTTCGACGAGTCAAGGTGGGAAGCAGAGCGAGAGGCCACCGTCCGCAGGGGCAATATGCTCAAGTTCACGACGCCCGTCTCCGCCGACGCCTCGCTTCGGGATATGCTGCTGCGCACCGGCGACCGAGAGCTGGTAGAGGCCAGTCCCTTCGACCGAGTTTGGGGAGTCGGCTTCAAGGCTGAGGATGCGGATGAGAACCGCGACAAATGGGGGGCCAACTTGCTGGGCAAGGCCTTGATGGACGTGAGGGCGAAGCTCAGAGACTTGACGTGAGAGTCTGGAGCCCCTTTCTTTGAAGGGGGATATCGAGCTTTGCCATTAGATAGGTATGCATATAAAAGAGATACGACATAAAACCCACGGCTGAACAACATGTCTGACCAACAGAAACCTTCTCAGCTGGCCTCATAAATCCTCCCTGCCGCTCCCTCGTCACAACTACTCGGGCTCACCCCTTTATATAGGAGGCAGCCCGTCTCCATATATTCTCCTCCATTCCCAACCTATAAAAGGGTCGATGGAGCCGGTGATGTCAGTCCTGAAACCTCCCTTTATCGTCTCTCCCACTATCTTTTCGGAGTGGCTGGGGTCGATATCGGCTTTTACTAAGGTATAGCCATGGCAGGTCCCCTCGAACCGTATCTCTAAGGGCATCTTGTGAGCGACTGTACGATCGGGGAGATAGAAGGGATGAAGAAGAAGAAGACGGAGCCGAGGAAACTCACTCTCCAATACAAGCTCAACCGGCTTGGTAGTATTGGTCTCAGTCCAGAAATGATACCAGTTGATATCCTCTTGGTAGATGTAATCCCGGCCCCAAATGTTACCTTCCAACTGGTCTGCCACGACTTCTACTCTATACTCGTAATCCAGACCATCGGTAGGCACATCTGCCAAGGTCAATATCGCGTCCGGGCTTTGTACCATCGGTAAGAATCGGAGGAACAGAGGGAGAGTAGAGTTGTCCCTGCTGTCGGGGAGGATCCTCGCCACGACGTTGACGACGAATTTATTCATGATGGCGCATTCCGTTGCCTGTTTCCAGTCCAGCCTCCCGTCCAACGTTCCGTACCAGACAGCCTGATCTCCTTGAATCGCTTGGACGGGCGTAGAGTTGGCCGGGTGGAATTTCTGCACGCCGAAGTCGCCGGTTGTGCCGGCGCATGTTGCTTTCAACTTGAAACCTTGGAAATGGGGTGAGAGAAGAAGAAGAAGAAGAGAGTCAGAGAGGGGAGACAAGTCAGATGGATACAGAGACAACATACCGTCGATGGCCCAATACGAATCAGGTGAAGGGCCCCTGTATATCTGCTTGATACGAATCTTCTCAAGCGTCTGCCGCGAAACAATGGCCGAACCGAACGCTTGAACGAGATCAATCACCTGCCAGTTCCGGGCATCCTCAGCCTGAACCTGGGGATCGATAAACTTGTCAAACGAAGGGAACTTGAAGCCATCGAACTTCTCGTTGGGCGCCCAAGGATGAACTTGGAGAGCCGTCCAGTCCCCCTCTGCAAAGCCGATATACGGCGTGTCCAAACAGCTACGGCAACGAGGCGTTCGCCGCAACCGTATCTTCAACCCGTCAAAGTCATCGCATACCCTCGGCGAGATGATTTCCTGCCAGTCGTAGTCTGGGTCTATATAGGATTCGAAGACGATGTTTTTCCACGATGTCTGATTGCGCTGGAACCATGCTTCGAAGGATACGAACTTGTTGACTTGCCAGAGTCGCTTCGATCCGGCGCATTTTCCTACAAACTTCATACCTGTTGGGCGAAGAAGAAGAAGAGTTAGTCGAGAACAAAAGGACTCGTCCTCTCCTTGTTGCGCGAGGGAAGAAGAAGAAGAAGAAGAAGAAGAAGAAGAAGAAGAAGAAGAAGAAGAAGAAGAAGAAGAAGAAGAAGAAGAAGAGAAGAGAGAGAGAGAGAGAAGAGAGAGAGGGAGAGAGAGAGAGAAGAGAGAGAGAGAGAGAAAACAACCTCCGAGTTTCCATTTATCGCCGATCGGTTTAATAGCTTCCCGAAATTCGTTGTACCGCTCTCTAAAAGGAAGCTCCGTCTGAAAGTTCAAGTAAGTAAGAGAGCGGACGGAAACGGTATCGCGATCAAAGAGTTTGTGAATGTCGAGCTTCATCCACGTCTCATAGGTATTCCAGGGACTTTCGACGATAAAAATCTCCTTGGAAAGGTTGCTGCTGCCCAAGGTAAAGTATATTCTCTCGGTAGATTCGCTGGCGAGTTCCTCTTTCAACTTGAACCAGAATCTCAGCTCTTCAAACTCGGGGCAAGATTCCGAGATGTTGCGCCTGATGTAAGGGGCTAATCTTTTCGGAGGCTTTGAAACATCGGGTACTTGTATATTCGAGGCTGGAGCCTTCTTCGGGGACACGTCGTTGGCTATGGCGGTGATGTCAGGTCGGAAGATGGACACTTCATCTTGGATTGGACCGGTCGAAGCGTGGGACAGGAGGTAGAATAAGGAAGCAACAAGGTAGCGGCGCATCTTTCAAGATGTTTTCGCGGCCTCTCGTGGGAGAGATGGATGGAGATGTGGGATAGTCAGTTCGTGTTGAACTTCAAGGGGGATGCAATTCAAGGCTGGTTTTAGCCGAGGGCTTCTTCTTCTTCAACGTATCAACATACCTACCAAACACGTATCATCATCATCATCATGTCCTCCATCTCTAGGAGAAAGACTCCAAGAGAAAGAGGTTAGTAAACTCAAAACGTGAATGCCAACTTGACACGGTATAGGGTCAAGTCAATAACTCTCACCATGCCGCGTTTAGCGTGAGTAAACTTCACTTCTGCACGAGAGCTACAGTGGTATATAACGAACGACTTTTGGATAGCATCAACTATCGAACTAAACGAGCGACAGAGAAAAAAAAAAGCAACGATATAAACAGCGACTGTCGGTGTGAGATCTCAGACCAGATCTAGATGATCGAATGAGTAGACTGTCTTTGCATCGGTAGAGACTGACTTTTATAGGTTCGGAAACCAGGAAACAGAAAGAACGAAAAGAAACAAGTCAGAGCCAGATATGTGACTGCCAGCTCATAACTTGCTGACGAGAGTTGAGTTCAACTGTCGATATCGCGCGTTGAAGTCTTCAGGCGGTCGAGAGATCAACTCAGTTGTTGCCACCGATGTTGCCACCGTTGTTGCCACCGTTGTTACCACCATTGTTGGCATCGTTGTTGCCGCTGTTGTTGCCACTGCCGTCACCACCCTCGCGACGGGCAAGAGCAGCATCACGCTGAGCACTGCGAATAGCGCGCTCCATGGCGATACCAGCAGGGCTGCGAACAAACTCTTCAAACTCCGCCATGCGAATCCCGAGCTCCTCGGCAGTCGACTCGATGCGTGCCATGAGACGTCGCTGGATGGACGAGCCGTTGGCCGGGTCGGTCATGCGAGCATAGTTGCTGATGCCGCGTTGGTAGGCGCGTCGCGTGTTTTCCGCCAGGCGCCAGTGGGCCATTTCCTGACTGCCGATGACTGGGTTGTTGATGTCGATGCCAGCTATCGTCGCGCCAGGGGCCGGGGACAGGCGGGCGGGCGAGTTGCGGCGCGAAACGGCAGTCGACGTCGCGGCACGAGGCGGCGAGTTGTGGCGTGAAGCGGGACTCGACAGGCGGCTGCCGGCTGGCTGCTGCTGCTGCTGGGCCTGGAGCTGCTGAGCCTGGAGCTGCTGGGCCTGGAGCTGCTGGGCCTGAAGCTGAGACTGGAGCTGCTGGGCCTGGAGCTGCTGAGCATGGAGCTGCTGGGCCTGGAGCTGCTGAGGTTGCTGCTGGGCCTGGGTATGCTGGGCCTGGATCTGCTGAGGCTGCTGCTGAGCATGCTGCTGAGCTAGCTGCTGGGCCAGGTGCGGAGCCTGCTGCTGGGCGAGCTGCAGAGAAAGTTGCTGGACCTGCTGCTGAGCCAGTTCCTGGGCTCGCTGCTGAAGCTGCTGCTGAGCTGCCTGCTGGGCCTGAGTCTGGGCCGCCTCTCGGGCACGCCTCTCAGCACGCTGCTGCTGATACTGTTGCTGAGCAAGGCGCTGCGTGGCCAGGTGCTGCTGGATGTGCGCAGGCATCGGAGGGCGTAAGCCCTGCGTACCAGGCGCCTGAGTAACGGGCGGGTACGACTGTGCACCAGGCGTCGGCGGGCCCTGCTGGCCATCATCTCCTTCCTCATTCCCCTCTGGTTTCTGCCCGGGCTTTTGGTGCTTGTCCCCTGCGAAGCGAAGGGTTAGTCCCATGGTTGCGTCGATAGATGGTCAAAGTTTCGAAAAAGGGCAGGCGATGAAAGAGAAGATGATAGAAGAAAAAGAAAAACAAGAAGAGTGATGGATGGAAAGATGATAGAAGAAGGGTTTGTGGATGAAGAAAGGTTTGATTTTGATGGATGAAGGTTGAAGGAAGAGAAGTGGAAGGATGAAGGTGAGGAAGGGTGAAGAAGAGGGAGGAAGAAAGAGAGGGAAGCAAACGGAAGAAAAGACAGCTGGAGGAGAGAGATATAAGAGAGAGAGAGAGAGAGAGAGAGATAGGAGATGAAATCAACTTACCCTGAAACGTGCACCGGCTGCCACTGGCATTGAACCAACAATTCGAACAGGCGCCACACAGCTGGCCGGGAACTACCACACAGTTGCTCCAGGGCCCAAAAGCCTTGGTGCAAGGGCCGCAGCTCTTCGAAGGCTCTTTCTGCCTTCCCGTGACGAAAGCAAGGGATGCTTCGACGTTGCTTCGACGATCCATGTTAAGCCCCTGCGTCGCTCGGCGCTGCACGGGAGCCCGTATGGCGGGCAGATTAGCGAGTCGACGGCTGAGGATGCTTTCCATGCGGACTTCGTTCCCGTAGATCTCCTGGATTTCTGCGCCGGCTGTTCCCGGCTCGTAGACGATGGGTGCAGATGCTGTCGTCTCAGCCTGTTGAGCAGCTGGCTGAGCAGCTGGTTGCTGCTGCTGCTGCTGTTGCGGCTGCGACTGCTGCGGCTGGACGGCAGGCTGCTGGACGGCCTGCTCCTGTTGAACAACTGGCTGTTGAGCTTGCTGCTGCTGCGGCTGGATAGCAGGCTGCTGGATGGCCTGCTGCGGCTGCGACTGTTGCTGCTGAACGACGGGCTGCTGGACGACGGGCTGCTGGACTGCAGGCTGCTGGACGGCCTGCTGCTGAACGTTTTGCTGCTGAGCCTGCTGAGCCTGTTGCTGAGCCTGTTGCTGAGCACCTTGTTGCTGCGCTTGTTGGCGCAACCCAGAGGCCGTCAAGAGGCCAGCCTGTAGTTGGGCATCTATTCTCTGCTGGAACTGGTTAAATTGTTCAGCTTGGACCCTCTGTAAGTTCTCCTGTTCCAGACGCTGGTTGTGCAGGAAAAGTTGCATCATATTCTGATGCATCGCCTCTTGGTCTTCGCCGGGTTGCTGCTGAGCAGCAGCTTGTCGAGAGGCCTGTTGCTGCTCCTGGACGCCATTTTGCTGTCCAGCTTGCTGTTGCTGCTGAGCAGCGGGTGCCTTGGCAGCTTGCTGCTGCTGCTCCTGGGAGGCGGCCGACTGCGCAGCTTGCAGTTGCTGCTGGAGGACTGGTGATCGCGCAACTTCCAGCAGCTGCTGGCCTATGGGCGACGCAGCAGCTTGCAACAGCTGCGGGGTGATAGGTGACTGAGCAGCTTGCTGCTGCTGCTGGAGGATTGGCGAGCGGGCAAGCTGCAGCAGCTGCTGTCCGATGGGGGATTGAGCAGCTTGTATCAGCTGCTGAATGATGGGTGACTGGACCCCTTCCTGCTGCTGAGCAACAGGCGACTGAGCCACCTGCTGCTGTTGCTGCTGCTGAACGATTGGAGACTTAACACTCTGTTGCTGCTGAACAACAGGTGACTGGACCACCTGCTGCTGCTGCTGCTGCGAAGCCGGTTGCTGCACGACCTGCGGTTGTTGTCCCTGATTCGATTCCGCGGATGGGTTCGCCGGGGCGTTGGTAAGGGCTGGAGAGCCCAAAGACAAAGGAGAGCACTGCCGAGAACGGACGTTTTGAGGAGACCCTCCAGCCGCCGGGGCGTTGGAAGCTGCTTGGGTCTGTTTCTGAATCTCCTCGGCTTGGTAGGCAAGGAGTTGCGGGTCAATGAAACCGAACAAGTCCGCATCCGAAATTGACGACCCATTGCCCTGAGCAGGCGGCGGCGCCAATCCGCTTGTATTAGGAGACTGGTTTCCAGTGCCATTACTGATACCGCTATTATCGGCAGGTCCAGCAGTGATGATGCTGCTATTCATGCTGTTGTCGCCGATGAAACCCGCCTGCGAGTTTCCTCCCCAGTGCTGAAAGCCATAGTGCACAGGATTATTGGCGCCCGCGTTCTGCGCAGACTGCGGATTCGGACTTTGAATCGCGTTGTAAAGCTGCAGCATTTGATTTTGCATGTAGGGAGACAGCGAAGCGGACCGGCGCTCCGCATCCTCGGGTGAACCGACGACGTTGTTGTTACCCGGGCTAGCCATGGCGATGAGTGATGATTATGATATTGGTCCTGCCAAATGGGAAACTGGTGATGGAACGATGAAGGGGGTGAAATTGGTCCTGCCAATGGAACTGGTAATGATGATGATGATAGATGATATTGGGCCTGCCCAATGGAACTGGTGATTACGAACGATGGGTGAAGAAATTGGTCCTGCCAATGGAAGTGGTGACGAGTGACGATGATGATATTGGACCTGCCAATGAAAGTGGTGATGATGAATGATGGTGAAGAAACTGGTCCTGCCAATGGAACTGGTGCTGAGGGATGACGATAAAGTTGGTCCAGCCAACGGAAATGATGATGAACGACGATGAAGAAATTGGACCAGCCAATGAAGGGAACAACAAAAGACGATAATCAAGCTGATATATCGCAAGAAAGGCAAAGGGCAATAAACCAAGATCAAAGACTGACGAAGGCGAGGCAAAGAAAACAGAACAAGATGAAATACTGACGAACGAACTGGAAGATCAGGAGAGAAGAGACGGAAGAGAATTCGAGAGGAGGGAAGAGAGGAATTTATAGTCGAGGAGAAGGATCGTTCCCCATAGGAAGCCATTTCAATACCTATTGTCCTGTATTGAGAGAATCAGAGAGCCAGAAGTAGTGGTGACGGCATATGGACAATACCCTATGCGAACCTCGACAATAGGAACGACGTCGAGCATACACGTGCATACACGTCAATAGCAGCACATGGTTCAGCAGGTATTGTTCTGCATCGAGAATAGGTTCATCAGCTAAAGACTACCATTGACCTCTGCCATCAATCTAAGTGCATCACTTTGAATCACTCGCCTGATAATATCTCGGACAATAGAGTGTACTGCCTACTGGTGCTGTAAGCCGGGCCAACGGGGGACAATACTATGAAGCTGGCCGTGACCTTTACCCGCCTGTGAGGTCCCTCCAGCGCTGGGCAAACTCCCGCATCCCGGTCTCGCCCAACTGACTTGCGTCGACGACCTCTCTCGGCAGCTTATGTGCTGAGTATTGCGGCGCGCTGAAGTTGAAAGCAGCCGTATCGTCGTGTTCAACCATTCGTAACTCCGGCTCCGCCTCGACATCAGTGTCCACGTCCCCGCCTTCCTCATCATTTACATCTCCCTCCTCCGTACTGGCGGCCGATCCATACAAAGGAGCTGGTACCTCAGCAGCCAGCAGTTCATCCCACGAAAACAACAAGCTATCCGTACGAGGCGCCCAAGGATTGATATCAATCAAACGCACTTTTCCCAGACCGTCGGGCGCAAGGGAATCCTCAGGCACGTATACATCAAAGACGAAGTCTGCGTCGGCAAAAGTCCTTCGCAGCGTACGGCGAAAGAAGAAGAGAATCTTATCTCGAAGTTTCGTTCGCAGCGCAGGCAGAAAGGCGTAGTATTTCAGGTCACGCTGCGTGATTCCT
This sequence comes from Ophiocordyceps camponoti-saundersi (nom. inval.), assembly GCA_003339415.1. Taxonomy (NCBI): domain Eukaryota; kingdom Fungi; phylum Ascomycota; class Sordariomycetes; order Hypocreales; family Ophiocordycipitaceae; genus Ophiocordyceps; species Ophiocordyceps camponoti-saundersi. Next base: position 29,604 of record PDHQ01000132.1, read on the forward strand.
ATGAGGCTGCGGTGCTTGACGAAGCAGCGAAACTCGAGCGCCGGATGAGGGTTGAAAAAGGGCCGCAAGACCAACACAGGCGTCATGGGCCGAGATGGCGCTGCCGCCGTGCAGCCGTCGAATGCATGCGACAGATCGTGTGATACAAAGATGGAAGACTTGAGCAGGAGATAAATGTCGTTGGGAGACGTGCACTTGAGCGTGTTTGGGTGCCGCGAGATCCATGTAGCATCTTTGGGCGACGACCAGTTGAGCTTTGGGGCCACAGCGCCGCCGAGCTCCGCGATCGTGTCTGCTATGAGCTTGTGCGTCTCTGGGAAACGCTTGTCGGGTGGCACAGGTGGCGTCTCTGGCTCGGAGTCAGAGTCAGAGTCAGAGTCGGACTCTATTTTTCTGACTGTAGTTGACTGCGGATGCCACTCCTCTGCCTCCTCATTACCACTCTCCCTCCTCCTTCTCTCGAAATCTGTCTCTTCATCGGCGAGCATAATGCCATCCTCCATCAGATACGACATGACACTCGGAGGCAGAGGTATGATGCTGGACTTGAGACATGACGTTCGATAAGTCGGGTACCAGGCGTCGTACGAGCAGTTGAGGATATGATCTTTCGTCACCGGCGGGAAAACAGGACCAGAATCCGAAGTGTCGCCCGAGGGTAGATGAGGCATTGTTGAGTACCTAGGTATTATCCTTGCTTAGTAGGTAGTTGAAGAGTGATGATGGTGATGGATTTGATTTGAGTTGGTGGGGAAAGATTGGTCGGATGGAGGGGGGGGAAGTCAAGACAGGCTTATCGGAGTGGCTTATCGGTGTAATTGCCGATCACTCGGTCAATCTCTCCAGCTGCCCCACACAGAGCGTCATTCTGCCAGTCTACACCGCCTGCTCGCAACGGAAATGCTGGAACCACTTTCCAACGTCATCTTCTCCGGTCAAGGTCAAGCAGCAGAGAAGTGTAAAGCGTTTATCCCTTCAAAAACGTTCCATTATAAAGGTCGACTTTCACCGTCAGAACTTCGCGACCTCGAGAAAGCCCCCGTCTCCTCTAAAGGCAGCTCCGGGCCGCCCTCATGTCGGACAACGTCGGTCTCTCGACGCCGCGTGGCAGCGGAACGTCGGGCTACGTCCAGCGCAACCTGGCGCACGTCAAGGCGCGCGACTACGGGGCGCCTTATCCGAAAGATCTGGACAGCCTGAGGTACAAGCAACGGCAACCAGACAAGGGAATACTCGAGCACGACCGCAAGCGCCAGATCGAGGTCAAGGTATTTGAGCTGCGCGATCAGCTCGAAGAGGAAGAGTATGACAACTTACCCTCTCGCCTCCGCTTTCGTTAGTTTTCTTTATTGATCTTTCTTGTGGCATTAGAGTCGCCGAGGAGGAAATCGAACGTCGTTGCGATGAGCTACGCAAGAAGCTCAGCGCCGAGTCGGAAGGCGCCCCAAAAAGCGGCTCGCGAAGGGCCTTTAAAGAGCATCAGGTTCACGAGATGGCAGATGCCAAGATCAAGGAGAGCGAACGGCTAAGACGGGCGCTGAAGATCAGTGCCGATTACCAGGAGGGCAGCCACTGGGATAGGCAAGCCGATCGGATGCGGGAAGCGGTGAGAGACGAAGGAGGCGACAAGCGTTAGACGCCGGCTGGCAGAGCCGTTCGTTCTTTTACCTCTCGCGCGGGCCGTGTTACAAGCTGGAAGAGGAGTTTGCTTCAGACCCGTCATTTCGAAGACGGTGAGTGAGACGGGTGAAGGAGCAGCTCCAGTGGCCGTCAAATGGCCGACAAGCATCCCTCTATCGTCTTTGCATAAACACATGACTACGAATTGTAAGCCTTACCTGCTTACCTATGTACATCCCTACCAATGTATTAGTCTACTGCATACCTGTGGAGTTCTTTGCGGTAGAATCCTAACCCGGGAACAATGTCAGCAGTGCGTTGTGTATGAATCCTACTCACGTGCTCATTAACGTGGCTACGCGAAGCTGGTTGGGCTCCCAATCAACCGGGATTCCTGTCAGCTCTCCATGGCCTATGGTATGGACTGGGGTGTTCACGGGTACGGTCGTATAACACAGTACACAGTCTCAATACTACCTACCTGTAGTAATATGTTGTAGGCAACAGGGTTAGTAGATAGGTAACCAAAACCCCGCAAGCATTTGCCGCCCAAAGCACATCGTCAACTCCCATTCATTGAGTTCACCAACGCTCGTTCATTGAGTACACTGAATTTGTCGACATGAGTTTCGGATTCGGCGTCGGAGACTTTCTCGCTGTGCTGCAGATCGCCGGCAAGTTGCGCAAGGAGTTTGCCGGTGCCCCTGGCCAATTCAAGGCCGTGTCCGACGAGTAAGCCTTGTCTATCTGGGAGGGCACCGAAGATGACTGACTGCTGTGTTTTGCAGGGTCAGAAGCCTATCCATCGTTCTACAAGACGTCGAAGTCTTATGCGATCAGGAGATCAGCGCCCAGCAGCAGGCGGAAATAAAGACCATTTTAAATGGTTGTCAAAATGTTCTCTCCGAGCTAGAAAAGACTCTGGCCAAGTATTGCGAGCTAGGATGCACTACCGGCGGCTTCGGCTCTAGGGTCAAAAGAGTGTGGAAGAGACTTAAATGGGAACCTGAGGATATTGGCGAGCTTCGAAATAGAGTCACGTCGAACATCACGCTGCTCAACTCCTTTATCGGGCGACTCTCCAGGTATAGAAAGCCCAAATCGTGTTTAATGATTTACCGTCTTTACATGCTAAACGTGCTCTTCTTTCAGTGGGGTGGTCTTGGAAACAAGACGTGGTGTAGATGAGCTTCGTCGGCGACAAGCTGACCAGGATCACCATGACATGCTCAACTGGCTTGCGCCCTTCGACTACACGTCCCAGCAGCAGGATTTTATCAACCGACGACAAGAAGGAACCGGACAGTGGTTGTTGGACTCGCCACAATATAAGCTATGGCGAAAGAAGAAGGGGCAGATATTGCTCTGCCTCGGCATGCCGGGAGCCGGAAAGACCATTCTAACATCGATAGTCGTCAAGGAGCTCGCAGAGGAATTCAGCAACGATGCCAGTGTTGGCATTGCATATATTTACTGCAACTATCGGAGGCATAATGACGAGAAGGCAGACTCCCTACTGGCTAACCTTTTGAAGCAACTTGCCGCCAACTTGGAAAGCAGCTCGACTGTCGTGGAGGAACTGAATAAGAAATACCGTAAGAAGACGCGACTTTCTACAGGCGAAGTATCAAAGGCTCTGCGATCCGTCGTATCCACACTAGAGAGAGCCTTCATCCTGGTTGACGCATTAGATGAATGCTCAAGGCTCAACAGCTCCCAGACAAGGCTGATATCCGAGCTTCTCAACCTGCAGGCTAACTGCGATGGCAAAGTCAACATACTGGCGACTTCGAGAGTGATTCCGGAGATTCTAAAGCAATTTGGAGAGAAAGCTTCTCGGCTACATGTTCGTGCCACAGACGGTGACTTGCAAAATTATCTATCCGGCCACCTTTCACGACTCCCGAGATTTGTGAGAAACAACCCGAAGATGCAGCAAGAAGTTGTATCGGAAATCATAACGATAGCAAGGGGAAGGTATTATGACAATGCTCTCTCTTGTTCCGCACGAATACATACACCTAACTCGCGTTACCAGGTTCTTGCTTGCACAGCTCTACCTAGACTCTCTCCAGGGAAAGAAATCGCCCAGAGCTCTCCGAAACGCTCTCGGTAAATTCGCTTCTGGATGCAGCGAGCTGGACCTTGTATATTGCGACGCTATGGAAAGAATAGAAGAGCAGCAAGTAGACGAGATGGAGCTCGCTAAGCAGGCCTTGGCCTGGATTGTCCACGCCAGAGCACCGATTACTACGAGAGAACTACTGCATGCGCTTGCGGTAGAAGCAGGTGAGTATAGTCTCGATGAGGAGAATATTCCGGATATCGAAGACATCATGTCAGTATGCACTGGCTTGGTCACCGTCGACGAGGCGAGCGATATCATCCGGTTAGTCCACTACTCAGCACAGGAATACTTGGAACGAGAGCGAAAGCGTTGGTTCCCAGACGCAGAAACGATCATCACTGAAACCTGCGTTCAATACCTCTCGTTCGATGTCTTCGATAACGGATACTGCCCTGGAAAGGGAGAGTTCGCTACCCGGTTGGATTCAAACCCGCTCTACGAATATGCCGTATGCAACTGGGGAAGCCATGCTCGCGACTCCGGCCATGTGAGCCAAACCATCATCGACTTCCTCGACAGGAAGCCTCAAGTCGAGGCGGCGAGTCAGTTGCTTTACCTGAAAAACACCAGCCCTTTTTGGCCCGAGACGAGGAAGTGTATCAACTTCCCGAGACTGAACGGACTACACTGGGCGGCATACTTTGGATTCGACATGTTGGTGGAACGACTTCTCCAAGATTCAGGTGATATAAACGCACCGAATAACTGGGATCGAACGCCATTGAGATACGCAGTCGAGAACGGTAACGAAGACACGGTCAATCTACTTCTACTCAAAGGAGTAGACTTCGAAGCCAAGGATAAATGGGGCGAAAGGATGCTGATATATGCCATACAAACCGGCAATGAACCCATCGTTCGTCTCTTCCTCGATGCCGGCGCCGACTTCGAGTCCGAGGCCACGAGCGGTAAAACACCACTTTGCTTAGGAGCAGGTGACGGCAACGAAGCCATCGTCCGTCTCCTCGTCGACAGAGGAGCCGATATCAAGAAGCCAGATAGTAAATGCCGTCGGACACCGCTAAGCTGGGCAGCAGGTTGTGGCCACGAATCCATCGTCAGCCTCCTTCTCGAAAAAGGCGCCGACATCGAGATTAAGGATCCGACAAACGGTCTAACACCACTAGGATGGGCAGCACGAAGCGACAAAGAAGCCATGGTCCGCCTCCTCCTCGACAGAGGCGCTGACATCGAGTGCACGGATAACTACGACCGAACGCCACTATCCTTGGCTGCGTTCGAAGGCTACGACGCCATCGTCCGTCTACTCCTCGAGAGAGGTGCCGACGCCGAGGCACGAGACAAACACGGCGGATCGCCGTTACGGTGGGCGGCTATGTGCGGCTACAGACCTGTTGTCGGCCTGCTTCTCGACGGGGGCGCCGATCCGGAGCGTGCGGATGAGGAGTGTGGTAGGACGGCACTGAGCTGGGCGGTTTTTCAAGGCAATGAAGCTGTTGTTCGTATACTTCTTGAGAGAGGTGCCGTCTTGGAGACGCGGGATAAGGATGGCCGGTCGCCGCTTGACTTGGCAGATGCAGGGGGCCAAAGTGATATCATCAGTCTGCTTGTCGAGAAGGGCGCCGAGTTTGCATCCGAGGCTGGGTAAAAGAAGGGGCTCGGTAAAGCCATCTGGGTGATTTGACTTGCTAGCCGGTATATCGAAGGGTATTTCTGACAGGTGATAGAACTGGGGAGACGGCAGCGAAGACAGGTAGTGGTTACATACATATGTAAGAATACTCTTCTGGATTAACCCTGGAAGCATCATAAACTCCCTGGCTACAAAAGTCACAAGAAAAAGAAGATGAAGAAGGCGATATATTAGCATAGAAGAGGGTCACTTCTTCACATCTCAACATCAACATCTTCTCATCCCTATCTGCCCTCTCCCATCCTCCCCTCCCTCCTCGAAACTCATGACAATCTGCAGAACCAGCTTCTTCGCATAACAAACACGAAGAAAGAGAAACAAAACTACAAAGAACTGGTCTTTATCACCGGTTGCTGTAAAACCCCCCCTACATCCCCCCCTCTGTTCCGAATTCTCACTTCAAACTCCTGGCCCCCAACGATGACCACCGGCCCCCTACCAGTGAGAGCAGTGTCTTATACATATCATACATGGTACAGTGAACCTCATCCTGCACAATCCTCACCTTGTATGTTGGGGAGTACGGATACAGCAGGCTACAACAAGTGATACGCAATCTTGCCCCCTCTCTTACCCGCCTCTGGCCCCCAACGGTGACCTGTCCATGATGATGAACGTCATGGTTTACATCTCCAGAACTACAAGGTCGAAGCCGATTCAACTCTCGCCAGAATTCGCAGTTGCATTAAAGACTATTCCCCATCTCCTGATGTGACAGCCCAGCCAGAACGTACATACCTACATACAGCAGCGCCATCGATGCTCCCCAACCCTTCAACAGAAACGGGATGCGCCGTCACCAAAAAGCCGTCACTGCCTGCCTGCCTGCCTACATAGCTTCTCGCTGTTCGACTGGTCTTCCCCATCTCCCCGACAATGCACGGCCATACACGCGTACATACATACTCCAGGCTCCGCCGTCGCCGCCCGCTGTACGACAAGAAAACACATCCATCGGCACCGAAACATGTTCAGCAAAAACTCCAAAAGGGCAAAATCCGCGCGTACAACGCAGTCGAAAGAAATGACACAACTGTGAGGAGAGGGGAGGGGGCGTGGAGGGAGAATTTTTTTCTTCTTTTCGTAATTAACACACTTCAGAGACCATGTCGTCTGTCGGATGCACATGCTTCCTCTTCGCGGCCTCCTGGCGTAGTGCTCTCTGTGACGAGCAGCTGTCGCGCTTCGCCGACTCCGTGTAGGTCGTCTTGCGTCACAGCAGATCCCTCGCCAAATTCCCCGGCTTCAGTAAGCCGTCTTCACCCACGGCTCAGCGGCCCCGTCCCGTCGAGAACAGACCGAGGAGGCGATTTGGTGAGCCGCGAGCGCACCGAGGCAGCCTGGCCGGCTCCTCACTGAGATGATGGGTGTACAGTGAAAAACAGATCATGAGCCATGTGTCTGTAGCTCTTGCGGGTGGTCGTCATCGAAAACGGAGGGTATTGGTGGGTGGGTGACTGGGAAAGAAAGAAAAAAGAAGAACAAAAGGGAGAGCAAGTCCAAGTCCGACTTAGATGAGACCGCACAATCTCAGGTTCTCTTGGATGATGATGTCTAAGGGTCTTTTAGCCCAATTCCCGCACCTGGCTCCCTTGAGGAGGAAAAAGACTCACCATTGACTGCGGCCATGACAAACCGGATCTGGGTCGTGTCGGTGGCACATGTGAAGTGCGTGTAAATCTGTTTGGTCTCGTGTTGGTTGAGACTGACAAACCGGTTGAGAATGTAGTCGCAAGCCGCGGCGTAGTCGTCGCCTCCTTCGTAATCCGGGAAGTAGTTCTTCATCGGGCTGACGGGGAGCTTCTCCTTGAAGCGGTCGATCTTGTTGAGGAAGAGGATTATGGACGTCTTGATGAACCAGCGGGAGTTGCAGATGGAGTCGAACAAGGTCAGCGCCTCCTGCATCCGGTTGACCGTCTCGTCCTCGAACAGCAGCTGATCGTACTCGGAGATGGCCACGAGGAAGAGGATGGTGGTGACGTTCTCGAAGCAGTGGATCCACTTCTTGCGCTCCGATCTCTGGCCTCCAACGTCGAACATGCGATAGGTCAGATCGCCGATGATGAATGTCGTTTCCGTGATACCCGTCGTCTTAACGCGCGATCGAAGAACGTCCTGGTCATTCGGCATGTAATCGGGAGTGGCGATACGAGTGATGTTATCAAAATAGCTGCATCACCCGTCAGCTGAGCCCGGATGAAACGGAAGCGCCCTGCTACTCACTATCGCGCCGAGTCATTCAACTGGTACTCGCGAGACCGTTTGAAGCACTCCTGAACGCCGCGGTCTTTCCAGAGGGCATCGATGGCACCGCCGACTTCCGGAGGCAGCACATCACCCTCGATTTGTGTGGGCTGCATGAAGATGGTCTGAACGTGGTACTCCATGCGTTGATCCTCCAACGGAAGTTCGAGCGACTCCATAGCCTCGAGGATGACGCGCATCGATTGGACCGTGTTGCTGAAGATGATTTCCTTGAAAGATTCCCGCTCGTCGCGAGAGTAGCCGCCTTCGTGAATGAGCTTCATCTGCTTGAGAATGGTAGACTTGCCCGATTCACCGGCACCTTGACGACAGAGTCAGCCGGGTTCATAGCGGAAAGGCGGGAAAAAAAAAAGAAAGACATACCCAGAAGGAGCATCTTGATCTCGTTGCGCTGCATCATCTTGTCGCGCTTCAGTTGATTCTCGATCTCCTCGTTACGGGCCTTGCCCTCCTTCTCCTCCGTGCTCATGCCGCAACCCATTTTGAGGGATGTCGGGCGGTCGCGGTGTCGATGTCGAAATGGTAGATAGCCGTCGAGGCAGTCTCACGGGAGGGACGGATCGTCAATCGGACTGTGATGAACGTGGCCTGGTCAGTCTAACAGGCAGGAAAGGATTTGGAGAGGATGGTGGAGAATCCAGTGTGAAGGCATGCTATAGGTGAATGGTAGGTAGGAAACTGAAGTAAAAATGATGGGCAAAAAGGAAGTAGTTGACGAGAACCATTTGAGGGGGGGGGGGACAATAGGGCAGGGAGCGAGCAGGGCTGACGAGGAGCGGACAAACCGGCAATGCGCCAGAAGCGACTTACCCTCTATTCGGGAAGACGGAAGCCAGGAGGCGAAGTGAATGTCGGATCGAGGAAGACAGAAAAAATAGAGAGCGATAGAGCGAGGCAATCGCGTCGGCTTCCAGCCGCTGGTTCACGCTGGAGTGAGAGGGAGGGGGGGGGGGGGTTTGCTTTGCGGAGGGAAAAGAGCGACAACGACTGGGACTGGGAAGAAAGGACGGGAGTTTAGCAGATTTGCAGCAGCAGCAGCAGCAGCAGTAGCAGCACACGGCCACCGACACAAGATGTACCGTCTACCTTTCTGAGGTACCGTGTACCTTTTCCTGTGGCCTCTGGCCTTGGATGAGATGGAATCGGGGGGGGTGGTCAAGGAGTCAGGAGGGTAACGCTCTAAGAGAGACGACCTGAATGGAAAGATGCGGCGGAGTAGATTATGGCCGATGCGCACGCTAGGATATACCTGAGATTCGGGGGCAGCGAAGGTTCTGCCTGCTAAATGAAGTGGGGACGAAGTTTGGCGAGCGGTGCAAGGCTCTTCCCTGTCGGGAATTTATGAATGCCTCAGGCACACCTTTTTTTCTCTTCCACCCCGTTGGTCATCGTCGCGCCTCAGCTTCGAAGGCGTAGGTGTACGGATACCTCGAGTTACATGGTAGGCAGGTACTAAGTCGGTAGGTTAATTATAAGCCCTCTATGCACATTATCAACTGTGTATCTGTATATATAGCAAAGATCTCGCGTCTGTTATTAGGGCATTGTACATACATATGTATTCACATATTGAATGTGGATGGAATTTGATGTGAGGGTTTTCAGAAGAGAGGACCATGCACAGAAGCAACGTATGTATGTATGTACACTACCTATGTATGCATCGCATCGAGGTATAGCATACGGATAGGTGCAACAATTGTGAGAAAGGGGGACGAGAAAACCACCCAACTACAACCACATACCTCATTCATAATTCCATACACACTGTGCCAATGAGAGCAAGCCTTGTGGTTAGGTGACCGATGATGAGGCTGCGCCGCTGCGATGATCTACCACCCCCCCCCCCCCTCCTACGCACCCCAGCACGGGTACCACCTTGGTGCTAAGCTAACAAGGGCCGTGCTACCACTTCTGCTAGCCTCCAGGCACCTTGCGTCAAGACCCAATCATGTGGCCTCGGCACGGGGCGAGGCCCTACTTGATCTGTGTACGGAGGGCGTCTGGCCCCGTTGCTCTTCCGAGAAAGGCAGAAAGATGGAAAGAAAAGGGAAAAGCAGAAGCCTTCTTTCTTTCTAGCCCCTGGTGTGAGGGTGAGTTTGTGTGTGTGAGAGGACGGTGTGTGTGTGTGTGTGTGTGTGGCACGGAAGAAGAAGAAGAAGGGGGGGTTCCATCGCAGCTCGCGAAATGCACGGCTCACATCACCCATATGGCACACGTCAATTCAGGCTTGACTACAGTATCATCTCGCACTGTAGTCCCGTCGCCGACGGGGATCCCGAGGCTGGCTGCTTGCCCCCCCCCAGGGGAGAGAGCGAGAAGAGAGGGGGGGGGGTTCCGTGTCCTCCCACCTCAATCTCTCATCACTCATCTCTCTGAACACTGCTTTTTCTTTTTCGGCATACAACAACAGCAAATGACGGTGGCCCGATCGCTCATCTGCAGAGCAACGCAACTTTTTCTTACGTACATACATACATACATCGGTAACTTCCACAGGCAGAAAAGTATGTAAGTGAGGAGAAGGAAAGAAGAAGAAGAAAAAGAAGAAAAAACCCCGTCATCCTGCAAGATTAAAAGCCGGTGGTATTATTGGTCCGATATGACGGCGTTTGCTGATATCAGCCGGGCGAACGAGGAGAGATGAAATGTTAAATGGAAGAAGAAGAAGAACAAGCGGAAGAAGAGAGATAGAGACACGGACACGTCGCTGGCAGAAACAGCCGCGAGGGGAAGGGGGGGGTTCCTTGTCTCGGGCCGACGCTGGCCCATACAACATGCTACCTACCTACCGTAAATAGGCCCTGTCTCGCGCCTGCGCACTGTACGCACAGCATGCACACAGCGTTTGCCCGGCGAAGAAAGAGAGTGATGGCAGCAATGCTCCGTACCTACGTTAAAGGTAGCTTGCCAACCTGCGTCACAGCCCACGGCACTTACAAGAGGTATACCAAGATGCCAAAGGGAGAGGAAGAAAGAAAGAAAAAACGCTGCTCTCCACGGAGTGTTCGTGGCCATCCTTTTTCCCCCTTACCTACCCCAACCCTCCCTTGGCAACAACGACTTTCTTCGGACACTTGTTGTATTTGCCCCTCAACAGCAATCAGGCACACTGTGAGGCTGCCGGGAACAGGGACAGGCGGCTATCCGGGAAATGGGAAACGGCATGGGCATTTGGCGCCGTCGTCCAAGCAATCAACCCATTCATTAATATCGTAAGCAGCGGTCTAAATGATGGGCCATCGGGGACTCACTCCTCTAATAAACGTGTTCATTTATCAATGTACGACGCCGTATGCACTCGATTGAGAGAAACACGGTGCTTTGCCTTTGTTTATCCTCCTTTGATCTGTTTTATTTTTTTTCACCTAGAGAAGGCAATCCGCAAAGCCTCAAAAGAAGAAGAAGGAATAATAATGGGATGGTTTTTCTCTCAAAGACCGTCTCATTTGCCTAGAGACGAACATCTGAGACTATTGTTCCCATCTTCGGATGGATCGACCATCGAAGCTGAACAAGGGGGTGTGTGTCTGTGGTGATTGTGGTCGAGCGGTGCAGAAAACCTTCAGCGCTTACAACTTACTTCCAAACTAGGGTATTATGTGTCAGACAAGGAGGAGGCGTGCAAATTGCATTAATTGATATGCTTACCCTCTCAAAACGGAGGGAATTATCGTTATCTTTATATATATAATAAAGACTATCCGTATCTGCCTCTTATACCGTGATACCCTTATAAATAAGCCTTTATTCCTATATCCTATATATTGCCCTAGATATAGCCCTTTTTCCTAATAGGAATTCCGTTTCCTAGGTTACGGAGCTATTACTATAATAACTACACGCCTTAAGGGATAATAAAAATATACGCTTAACTTATTTTTATCTTAGCTTTCTAATATACCCCCGTAGGCGCTAGGTATACCGCTTTCTATACCGGGTAAATAGTGCTTACTTTTTAAAGGGTATAATTAAGGTTTCTCGCGATAATTAAAAAAAGAGTTAAGGGTTAATTAGCGGTAAGGTATATAGGTTAGTTTATTTAGCTTAGAAAGTATTAGATAACGGTCGAGCGGTTATTCTTATAGCCGAGCCCTTAATAGGGCCGGGTTCGATTCCCGGTACCTCCTTAGTATATACTTTCGGGAACTACTATATAAAGGAGGCCCTTAGTTAGGTAGCTTAGCTAGTAGCTATAATAAGGGGATTAAGGGCCCCCTTATTATAGTAAACTAGCTAAACTACCTAGCTAGGGGTTTTCCTTAGTTTAGTCTTATTAGTAATACCTTCGGGTACTATTAACTTTTTATTTTTTTATATATTTTAATAAATCTACTATATTACCTTAACGATAAAAAAAATAACGGATAAGTCGAAAATATTAGAAAAGAAAAGTTTATAGAGAAAACGAAGATATCGCGAACGTAGGTTTATAATATTTTAGGGTAATCTCCCCGATTAGAATAAACGATAAAGGAGATTATCTTAAGATAAGGGTATCGTTTAACCGATAAGAAAATAATCGCGATAGCGATTAAAAAGTAACGAAATAAATATATATAACGATTTTAAAAAAAATTAGTTTAGTAATAAAGAAATAATAGTAATCTAAAGTAACGCCTAGGTTATAATTAATAAGGTTAATCGCGGATATATAAGTCCGGATCCGGTATATAAGATAGAGAGTAAATAAGTATAACTACCTATTTTAAACGGCCTTTTAGAGGGTATTTTCTTCCCCTTAGGCTAAGTAAAGAGGGTTAATTAAAGGTATTTTCTTCCCTCTTTTTAACCCTCTTATCGATATATAGTATAGTAAGGCTAATTTCCTTCTAAAAAGTGCGGAATTTCTCCCCTTAGAGCGGCTTAGTTAGTCTATCTGCTATTATACCGGAAGTTTCTATCTAGCCGATCTTCGTACGGCCTAACTAAACCTCTTAATATAACTAGTAAGAGTATATATTAATATAAAGGAGCTTCGTTTTTAGCTTTAAATTCTCCTCCGTAATTAGCTTAATTATTTAAAAGTTATTATAGTAAATTATAATATCTTATATAGGCTTAAATTATACTTCCTTATAAAGCCTCTTAAAAGCTCTAATTTCCTTAATAACGTAAGAGAGGGCTAGGAACTTTACCTCTATAGATAAGGTTATAATAGTATCTTACTTACCCGATTTAAAGATAACTATACCCCCGAAGACTCGGATAATAAAGCCTCTAGTGCTTTTTTAGTTATAGTTATCCCTAAACGAAGCGTTAGATATAGCTATAATAGCCGAATCGTTACTATCGTAGCCGATTAAGAGGTCCTAAGTATTACGAAGGAATTCTATAATATAGACTACGGATTATAGATATTAAGGGCTAAGATTTATAAGACTTTATACTAAGTAGCTAATAGCGAATATAATATCTACTTAAGTAATAATTATAGCGTATATTAAGCTACCGATAATAGCCTAATATCGCTTAATCTCTTTAGCTATTACCTCCCCTTCGAAAGGAGGGATCTTCTTAAGTATTATTAGCTAAGGCTAAGTTTTCTTTCCTAGGAGCTTTTTAAATTTCGTTATAACCTTTTAAATATAGGATTTCTAGCTTAGGAATAGACGCCGATTAGCCCTATCCCTAATAACCTTAATATTTAAAAACTAGCGAAGGTCCCCGAGATCCTTAATTTAAAAGGCCTTTTTAATAGCTTATCGAAAATTAGTATATTCTTCTATTTAATCTTTCCTAAATAAAGCTATAAGATTATCGATATAGAAGAAAATAATAATCTTTCCGTTTATTATAATATAAGGGTTTTCCGAAACGGCCTTATAGCCTTATTCCTTTAGCTAAGCTATAAGTAGTTTATACTAAAAAAGAGGGGATTATTAAAAGCTATAGAGAGCCTTCTTTAACCTCTAAGCCTAGCCTAGCTTATTAAAGCCGGGGGGAAGCTTATAATATATTTCCTTATTAAGATCGCTATTATAAAAAGCGTTAACGAAGTTATATTACCGAGCTTTAAGGTTAAAATAGGCCGTTAAGGCTATTAATAACCGGAACGTTCGTGCCGCTAGCGTATAAGCGTATACGGATAATTTATTCGGCGGTTACTTATTTCCGTATATAATAACGCGGGCTTTATATTTCTAAAAGAAGCCTTAAGGGTTAAACTTATAAATAAAAACCTATTTAAGATTAATTAACCGCTACCCTTAGGGCATAGCGGCTATTAAGATCTTTTTAGTAATTTTATAGTCCTCTATCTTTATTAATTCGACTTTTATAGCCTCTAGCTATTATACCTTATCGGGCCTACCGTAAGCCCCTTTATACGTAAAAGGGGGCTCTAGTAGATAGTCCCGATAAGGCTTATCTATAAGGGCTTAAAAGAGGATAAAGGCCGAATTCCCTATCTAATTAAGGGAGTTAGGGGTAAAAGGCGTATAAGAGGACGTTTCCGCCTCTTTTACTAAGGGATCTATAAGTCCGGCGCCGGGATAACCGTTATCCCGCTCTTTAACGCTAGATTAATTAGAAAGGCCGGAAAACGCGTTTTCCGATATTTCCTAAGTTTAAGAGCCTTTGCCGGATAAATCACGTGCCGGGGGCTCTATATATATATATTATATATATAAGAGAGGCTTAGGGGCCTTTTCTTCTTCTTCTTCTATACGATCTTTAATAAGAGAGATCTATTATAGGGCTTCTTCTACCTAAGGAACTGGTAGTTCTTAATAGTCTTAGCCGAAAAAGATCTTCTTATTAAAGGTAATAAAAGAAATACTAATTAGGGAGTGCCTTTTTAAGGAGGGCACCTAGATTAGGTATTATAAGGAGGAAGTGATACTAGCTAAATAGCCGATATAAGCCTTTAGATCGAATTTACTTTAAAGGCCTCTTAGTGCTTTCCTTATTATAGGAAACGCCTTATAACTATAGGCTCTAATATATTATAGGTCTTAAATAAGACGATCTTACGGATAACCCTCCTACTAAGGGTTATAAGTTTTAAGCTAATAGAGCTTTCGTTTAATCGGCTATACGGCTACCCCCCCCTTTACCTTATAAGGCGTCCTATTAAGGAGGTAGATAGCTATATATATAGCCGTTAGCTATAAGTTATAAGGGAATCCTAACTATATAAGGAGGTATATAGCTATATAAGTTATAATACCCCCTAATTATTCGGTATAACTATTTTAATATATATATACCGGTAAGGTAAATTAAATATTAATACTTTTAAAAGATATATCTTTACGGAAGGCCTTAGTAAATAGGGCTTTCTTATAGTTTATAAAGATAATCGAGACCTTTAAATTAAAAGATCTCGTAATATAGGCTACGAATTTAACCTATATAATAGGTAGGTTAGTTTTATAAGGGATATTATACCCCCTTTATTCTCCTATAAGCTTATAAGTAAATAGGGCTAAATAAGCCGATTTATTATAGCTTAGTCTTATATAGAATAGGTTAAAAAAGATAATAGCTTAGGGGCGTTAAAGCTATAAGGCTTAATAAGGCACCTGTAATCTCTCCTTTCTAAGCTTAGTAGTTATATAGATCTCGTAATTAGTTATTAGGATAGCTTTATTAATACTAACCCCCGGTAACTTACCTAGCGAGGCTTATACCTCGGCTCCTAGATAGCTTATACAGGCGTGCTATAAGTCCTCGTCTATCTTTATAATAGGTTAAGGAACTCGTAAGTTAACTAAAGCTATTAGGGTTAGTTTAATAACTTATAACTAAGGTTACCTAATCCTCGTAACCGTATAATAGAGAGTTACGTTATTCCTCGGGTTATAAAGTCGGCCTATAAGGTTATTCTAAGCGTAACCCTTTTTTATAAAGATTATTAAAAAGACGAGATTAGTATTAAAATCGGGGTTAAACCCGATATTAGTAAGGGTTATACGATAACCCGTTTCTATTATTAATATAATTATACCTACCCCCGAGGTAATAACCTTAGTTATAATAACGGTAAGATCGGCCTATGCGTTCGGGTTAAAAGTATCGAACTAGTTAAGGGAGTTAAAAATATATATTAAGCACCCCCTATTAAGGAGGACGCTATCTTTTATCTCCGCACCCTTCGAAGTAGGATTCCCTAGGGCTATAAAAACGCCCGAGGTTTCCTTATCCCTCTATTAGCTGGTAGTTCCTTTATTTTCCTTCTTTTATTAATTAACCTTCCGTTAAGTCGATCGATCGCGGGCTACCTTATCTATAACCCGTTAAAAAAGGTTATTATTAAGATTAATCCGATTTTATAGAAAATAAGGGATCGAATTAGGGAGAACGTAAAAGCACCTTCTTTAGTAATTTTCCTTCCTCTTAAACTTTTAAAAATACTTTCGTCTATACTAAGTATAAACCTAAGCGTTACGCTCTCTAAAGTTATTAGTTAAAGAAGAAAGGGGGGCTTATATTACTAGGCGGCTATTTTAATCCCTATTTTATAAGGTATTTACCTTTATCTACTATTTAAGATTATCGTAAATAACGAAAGCTATTTTCTTCTTAGTTCTATTATACTTAAAGGCCTTATAATTAGCCCTCCTAAACTCCTAAAAAACGTTAATAAATTAAGGAGCCTTTCCGCGGTCTCTATAGCGGACTAGATCGAGGTTATATTATATTATTTATATAAATAAAGGATACCGATCCCTTACTACGTAGATAAAATACTTAATATATACCTTATCGGTAAACCTTACGCTATTTAGTTATAAATAAATCCGCTAAGCTTAGATTAATTAAGTAACTTAGTTATTAATATCCCCTTTTAAGGGATCCCGTAAGAATAGGTTACGTAACTTATCCTTAGCGAGTTTATATTTAGTAATATTACTAGGCTATATAAGGGCACGTAATATTACTAGCTTCTCCCTTAGTAAAAAGTCCCCTTAAATTAAAGACTAATAAGCTAATAAAAGGCCTGCCCGGATAAAGGGATTTATCCCCTTTAGTACTTTCCTTATCTAATAATATTCCTTTAGGTTTTCTTAGAAGTTCGGAAAGGTAAATATTTTATACTTTTCTCTAAGTAGTTAAAGAGTTTTAGGGTTAGGGGTCTTACTCCTTATTTAACCTCCTAAGCTTATAAATAGGATTTCCGGTCGATTTAGCTTTATAAGGGTCTCTTATATTTCCGGGTTTATAAAAAATTAGATATTATAGCCTTATACTATATTTATAATATTTTAGTATTAATTAGTTTAATCCTTAAGGTTTTTAAGAATAAAGGTAAGTTTAACTAATATCGTAAAGTTTACTATTATATTAGTTATTATATTATTTAAAATTATTATTAATTATTATTAAAAATTAATAAATTTAGGGGTTATAAGTTCGCTAAAGAAAGTAATAATAGCCTTACTTTTATAAGGGCTTAATTAATTAAGTAAATTTATAGAGTATAGGTTATATAAGCTATAAGAATAGTAGAATTAAACGAATTAGATTAGAAAGTATTAACTAAGCTTATAACTATTAGATAAGGAGGAGGCGTATAAATTATATTAATTAATATACTTACCCTCTTAAAACGGAGGAAATTATCGTTATCTTTATATATATAATAAAGATTATCCGTATCTGCCTCTTATACCGTGATACCTTTATAAATAAGCCTTTATTCCTATATCCTATATATTGCCCTAGATATAGCCCTTTTTCCTAATAGGAATTCCGTTTCCTAGGTTGCGGAGCCGTTGCTATAATAACTGCACGCCTTAAGGGATAATAAAAACATACGCCTAACCCACTCTTGTCTTAGCCCTCTGACATTATGTGTGTGTGTGTGTGTGTGTGTATCCATATGTGTGTACAGATTATACGACTCGAGGCAGAAGCCATCTACGGATATCCTTTCAGACGAATGGGAAAAGGGGGGATGAAGAAGAGACGAGTTACAGTCACTGGAATACTGTGACAAAGATTCTTTTCTTTCTTTTTCTTCTCCTTCTTCTTATCTCCTTCCTCGGCTTCTTCTTCTTCTTCGGCTTCTTCGTCGTCTTCGACTTCTTTTTGCCACTTTCGCTGACGTCGAGTGCATGAGTATGTATCTATACATACATGCATGTGCACGTTTCAGAACATGAGCGGCGATTCGCGCACGGATCCCGCCTAAACCTGTTGCGAGAACAAGCGTCGAATTTTCTTCTCCCCAACAGACTGGATCACGAAACGTTCGTCTGGTCCCCTTGATTGCCTTGCATGCGTAGTGTGAGAGCCCGTGTAATGCATGCATGTGTGTACATACATATGTACATATATGTTCCTACATGCCCTACACGTCATTCGATGCCCCCCCGAGTGGCTTCTTTCTTTCTCTCTCTTTAAAAAAAATAAGGCCGGTTTCGAGTTGCAACCGTTTTGAATGTCAGTCGGCATCATCCCTACTTGCCTACCTACATACGTACAACGTGTCCCACGCTCGGCTAGGCCCCTCTCCGCATGATAAAGCCCGCCCGTTTCTGACTATGGTCTGACCGTCTGACTGATGTTCAACGATAACAAAGGTCAGGCGAGTCCCGTTGCTGGGATTCCCATCCCATGTATCCGTACTATTTATTGCATGGACGCCCAGGTCTCTAGATATATACGTACATATACTGTAAGCCGCCGGCGGGAACGGCTCATCGCCAACTCTCAATGCTGTTCCTGCCCAATGACGAAAACCGTCTTTCCCTCCACTCACCCACGAACTCTCACTCCAAAAGGCTGCCGTGTTAATATGTACAGCAGATGCAGACACACACACACAAGCCTACACAACACTTTATGTATGTATGTATGTATGTATGTAGTTGCTGAAAAAAGCCTATGAAGATGCCTATTCGACCCGCACTCTCCAAGGGAAACGCAGACATCAAAAGGACTTAAGCCAACTCTGTCCGTGTAAGAGTCCTTAATAATGGTAATTAAAGAGGATGAGAGAAAGGGGGGAAAAAAGTCGCAAATCCCGCCCTCGGACTGAACCTACTTTATGTTTAATCTGGGTCTGCCCTCTCTCTCTGTGTGTGCGTGCGTCTCTCTCTCTCTCTCTGCCGACTTCCTACCGAAAGAGCCTCTTAGATTCCCGTGCAAGTGTGTGTGTGTGTGTGTGTGTGTGTGTGTGCATGTATGTGTATATCGTATGTATGTACGTAAATACACGTATTCCGGTGAGAGAAGAAAGAGAGGACTTTTTTCCCGCAAACCAGTCGGTCTTTCTGTGTAGCCAAGCTTTTCCTTCTTCTCCTCCCCCCTTCTAGGAGCAATCTTCTTCCAAGAGTTCCGAACGTTACGCAGCAACCGAGCGTTGTAACTCGTCCATAACCGGGTTCCAATAACGTCTAGAAGAAAAAAACGGGGGAGACCTTCTTTTTCTCTTCTTCTAGAAGGGGAAAAGTTCCGGAAGGAAGGCCACCTTACCTTGTATGCACGCATGTTTGTATGTATGTACAAATGTACACGTGTGTTTTGTGCGTTCGTACATGCAACTTCGTAGCAAGGGAACCCCCCATCTTTCGCAGACACGAATCCATCAACAGGGACGGATCCCTTCGACTTACGAGAGAAATCCACAGTGACATGGACGCAACTTCATACCGGCATAGGACCCTTCGCAGAAGCCACGTCTGGCTGTTTTCTGAGTCACGTCCGCTTCTGTCTTCTGGAACGGGACACCATCGGCGTTCCTGGTCAAGTTGGTCGTCAAGATAATAGGTGCATTCCTCCATGTGACACCCACCCCTCTCCATCGCACACACATGTATGCAGTCGCTTCCAAGACGTTCGCGAACAACGCCACAAGCAGTAAGATGATCACGTCACATTCGCACCCTTCCGTCGAGAGATAAACTCTATTGCTCCCCGGTCTAGTCAACGAGACAAAGCGCCATGACGTACAGCAACGGATTGAGCGAATCGACTACTCCGCATCGCCAAATTCAGCTCGACCAGCCTTGGAGTTGAAGTATTCGTTACTGCAAAGATCCCCAACGTCAGCAGTCGTCGCCTTTTGCCTTCTCACCCCACCCTCTCCCCCCTTTTCAGGCTCCCCCTTTTCGGGCTTCAGGGACATTTCCTACCGTTCAATTGCCCAGTTCATGATGTAGTAGCCCCCTATGATGGGAAGCAACCAGTAGGCAATCTGCGATCGAGTTCGGCGGAACGTGTTGAAGACGGCATCGTGACCCGCCCCAGCAAACGGGTTTTGGCGGTTGGCCGAGATGCCGTAATGGATGATGCCCTTTTGCTTCGTACCACCTGTGCTCGTCATTCAGCGGGTGATGCTGCCATTACCTCACATTGAAATAGTAGGCGTGGCTCGTCCGCTCGCAGCTCGGGAGAAGGGGGTCCAAGGGTGTAGAAATGAGTGTAGCCATCGTAGGACCGGCCATGAAAGTTCCCGTCGTTCGAATTGGGCAAGAAAAGAGGCACTCACCCATCGCCCCCCACGGGCCGAGATAGCTGCAGCATCATAAATCAGCTTCCGAGGGAAACAACGCGCGGTCCTCGCCTCGACAAGAGAAAGTTGGGAGCACACGTACCTGCCGGTCCTCCAATCTGGCGCCGCATCGCTGAGCAGGACTCGAGTCGGTCTCATTGTGTCGGATCGCGTTCTCGTCAAATGTTTGTCGCCCAAAACATGGGGGAAGTGATAAGTACCACGGTTGGAGGTGTCGAAAACCACCATCTGCTTACGTAACCTGGAGCTCCCCCGCCGAGCGTTTAACCGGAAAAGAAAAACCAATCTCACGAGACCTTCAACAGGCTCAGTCCTTCTTCACATATAAAGAACCACGTCAAGCCATGGCGACCACAACGCTCAGCTGGCTGTACAAGTCGATCGTTCCGGCTACGGGCGTCGCTCTACTAGCCCAAGCGTCTCTCTACGACGTGAGGGGCGGTACGAGAGCCGTCATCTTCGACCGCATGTCGGGTGTTAAAGAGAACGTCATCAACGAGGGCACCCACTTCCTGATCCCCTGGCTGCAACGGAGCATCATCTTCGACGTCCGCACCAAGCCACGCAACATTGCGACGACTACGGGAAGCAAGGATCTACAAATGGTCAGCTTGACACTTCGTGTCCTGCACCGGCCTGTCGTCACGGCCCTACCCAAGATTTATCAGGTGAGATGCGTTGCCGGAATCCGACGCAGAAATAAGAAAGAAAAGGGATCGAAAAAGGAACCGTTTCAGCTGACGCAGATTTATACAGAATCTCGGCGTCGATTACGACGAGCGAGTCCTCCCCTCCATCGGCAATGAAGTCCTCAAGTCCATCGTCGCCCAATTCGATGCCGCAGAGCTCATCACCCAAAGAGAGGCCGTCTCGCAACGGATCCGAAACGACCTTACCCGCCGCGCCGCAGAATTCAACATCGCTCTCGAGGACGTGTCCATCACCCACATGACCTTCGGCCGTGAGTTCACAAAGGCCGTCGAACAGAAGCAGATCGCCCAACAGGACGCCGAGCGAGCCCGCTTTATCGTCGAGCGCGCAGAGCAGGAGAGGCAGGCAAACGTTATCCGTGCCGAAGGCGAGGCCGAGAGCGCCGAGACCATCGGCAAGGCCATCTCAAAGGCAGGTAACGGCCTGATACAGATCCGTAAGATCGAGGCCAGCAGGGAGATTGCTCAGACCCTTTCCTCCAACCCCAACGTTGCCTATCTGCCCAGCGGGAGCAAACAAGGCGGCGGCGGCGGTAGCCAGCTTCTCTTGGCGGTCGGCAAAGCTTGAGCCATGACGGGCTCAGGACTCCTGGAGAGGAAGGCGGTCGGGCTGTAGCTTAGGGTCAGAGAGGCCTGTCACGTCGTTGCTACTTTTCTTCAAACGAGGACATGCAGTGATAGACATGTATCACACTAAACAATCTACTCAGGTACGAGGGCTCGATGGAGAACTTCTATCAGGCTCATCTGTCACTACATGCTGGATGCCGTTTTCTGGTACCGAACTCTACGGCAAGCCCCTGTTGCACCTCGAGTGATGTGATTTTCGTAGTAACGTGGACTTCAATGTCGATGCTTTCTCGAACTTGAAGCAGTGCCTTGATAGATGAACAGCACCGGCCCCTTACAACAACCTATCGGATGGGATGGATAGGATATCCCGTCCGTATCTCGACTCCCCTCCCCGTTAAGGAGAGATCCCATGAAGAATCCCTCGAGGCAAAGATTGTACGTCATTGAGGAAACGTGATATAGTCGGAAAACGCGGTCTTGTAGATATTTACACATTACAATTGGTATATTAGTTGCAAGGGCTAAGGATAAGGCGAACGGAAGAAAGAAAAGTAAAGACGGAATAGAAAGACACAGTCCCGCTGGTACAAGGCGAACGGAGGAAACAAAAGTAAAGACTGTATAGAAAGAGACAGACCCGCTGGTGAAAGAAAGAAGAGATCATCTACAAAGATCTTCACAGCGCTGAAATGCCTACAACCCATCACCGAACCAATCCCCAAATCAATCACGACCCAGCCACATCCTTCTTGGGCTCCTTCCGGACAGGAGGCTGCATGATGCCCTCCTCGTCAAGCGTCCACCCATCATACTTCATCCCCGACCACCTTTGGTTAACCTTCTTCCGAACCAAGTCGCCGGCGGCGCGCGCATCCTCGGCTGAGTCGTGACCCTGCACCGAGGGCCCCGTCTCTTGCTGTATCTCGCGGCCGAGATTATCTGCGACGAGGTACTTGAGCTTGTTGCGGTGGGGAAGCCCACGGCTGTGTGGGTACAGCAGGACGGTGTCGACTATGGTTGGGTGGACGATGCGGACCGAGTTCAGGTCGTTCTCGATGGCGTGGCCGATAAGCGGCGTGGTTGGCGATATGAGCGAAAAGAGTAAGTTCCGTGCCGCTTCAGGAGAAGACACCTTCTTGAGCTTCTTCTTCTCCTTCTTTTTGTCCTTTGCCGACTCGACGTCTTTGTCATCCTCTGCGTCGGCCGCCTTGTCGAGGCCGTCATCGATGGGCGGCACTATATGGTCATCGCCCCAGGGCTCGGCCAGGGCCATATCATCGGGCCAAACACCTGAGAAACGGGAATTAAGGTCGAGGATCTCGCCCACCGGCTGGACGAGAACATCCAGTAGTTCTTCCCCGGTTGGCCACGACGTCGCCGTCAGGCGAATCAGCTCCATACCGTAGACCGTGTAACCCATCTCACAGTCAAAGCAGACAGCCCTGTCTAGGGGCGCGAGGTCGTTCTTGGGCGTCTCCGCGAAATTCAAAACGGTAGCCAGCCGGGCAGGGTCGCCACTCTTGAAGACATGGTGATCGTGCGTGTGACAGCCCGTCGAGGCAGCGACACTCTCGCCGCAGCAAAGGTATTCCGGAATGGTATAAAAACCGTCTGACGATCTGCTGTATTGCTTCTTACCCCAGTGAAAATTACACGTTCCCCCAGACGTTAGCGCCCCGTCCTCCTCACGGCGTCCTGGGAAGACCTGGAATCGTTGGCCGCAGCGGTCGCACATTTCCCATCCCTTGCTAACACGCATGCTCTCGCGCGCTGCGCTGATCGAGTCCGCCGACGGTACCTTACTCACATAGCCATACTGAGACAGATCATCGATGGGCGTGAGGAAGTGCTGTAGTAACTCCAGCTCCTGGGATGGAGCCAGTACCGAATCTGGGTTTTGCGGCTCATATTTAGCATATCCAGGCCGGGTTGCACGTAGGGCGTCTTCCCGCTCATTTCTCCACTGCTTGAGGGTCACGCGCTTGCGTGACGTGACCAAGTTCTTCATGACGTTTGTGTAGACGAGCGGCTTTTCAAGCGCCGTTTTCTCTTCCTCGTCAAGGGCCATTGTGATAAGTGTCTGGTCGTCCAATATCAGATCCTTCTCTTTCTTGTCGCCACTCTTTTCAACTTCCTTTCGAAGCTCCGAGTTCAGCCGGCTATACTCGCGATGCAGCAACGTGAGCAGCTTGTGGCGGATCCCGTGATCGGCCGGTGATTTTTTGATGAGGCGAGGATTGAGGCTCTCTCGCTTGTCCGCTGTTGGTACTTTCTTACTCTGCGATGTTGTACGCGACTTCAAACACCTAGCAGCGGGTTTCCTCTCGTGCGTGGTCATTGCGGTTGTTGCGAGAGATGACACGGGCCGGATGGCAGGCTCCTCATGTTTATATTCCGCTTGACTGCCTTTGGCTTTCTTGCTTGAGTCACCAGCAGCGTTGAAGGTTTCTGGCCGCAGGTTCTCGCGCTCATCGAGTCTGGGACGCTTTCGTGGTCCGTCGTCGGAGGGAGCCTCTTCGGCCGGGCGCGATTTACTTTTCTTTTCATCTTGTGGATGACCGAAAATGCATTGAAAGGCTTTGCAGCTGCTTCCTGCAGGACAGGGAAGATGCTTAAGGTTCAAACTCATGTTTGGACGTGGTAGAGTGTCGGTTCGGCTGTTTCGAGGGAGAGGGAGAGCTGTATCGCGGTGAAGGAGGGGGGAAGCGTAAGGGCAGCGTAGCCCGGCCAAGGCACGAAAGACGTCTGAAGCAAGTCGTCAGACGCTTCCTCCGTTAGGTCCAGCTTCCTTCTGAGAGATAGACTCGGGTTCGATGAGCAATCTAAGAAGCCTTGGTTGCACTTGTACATATTGATGTTGGAACGACGTCAAATCGATATCACGTGCAGCTGTCATCCACGACCCGCTTGGTAGCCACCGGCGGAACTACCCAGTGGCCCGGCGGGGCGGAGAGAAAAAACCTGCCCTAGGCCCGACTTGGTTAGTGCTCTAAATGTCCACTTCTTGAAGCCATACATTCAGATGCTTATCCCTTGAAGTCCGCAAAAGCCAACCCCAAGTCACGAGCAGAATGAGGAGCATCTTGGATGCGGCCAGCTCTAGTGTACTTTATCTTTGCAGGTAATCTCACTACAGTAGAAGTATATTCCGGTAACTCAGGCATATGCGAATCTTGTATCTGTTGAAAGGGCAAAACGAAGGTGGCCTTCGCGTACTTAAAGGGATAAGAGGTAAGAAAAGTCCGCGTGATCGAAAAAGAGGGCAGACATGTGCAGTGTCTTCATGTGTGTGTATATACATACACTTATGTGTGCACAAGGAAAGGAAGTTCAAGAGAGACGAGCAGAGAAACCATGGTGGGTAGTACCGCTCATTCTATCACCACCCCCTTGAAGCAGAATAACAGAGCCCTGCTTCCTCTACTCGTTCAACAAGACCAAAGCATCCTCAGCCAAATTTACGATTGACTAACGAAGACCTAGAGTCGGGGTGTTATTTTATAAGTCCAGGTGCCTACCTATGAAACGTCACAGACTCACAAGTAGGCACTCTTAAGAGACAGAAGAAAATGCCCGATCCCTCCTCTTCAAAACTCATTTGATAATGTGACAGAGGGAATTTTTACTTCGACAACCTGCCCACTCTGTTAGAACGTCCTTTTCATACCTGCTCAGTTATGCCATGCAGGTAGCCTTCGACTACTACACACTAGTTATATCGGACTCATTTACGGATTACATGCGTACATACATGTGAAGGTGGTTATACGATAGTCGGAGCTAGACTTAAAGCTGGAGTCTGAAGCTAAGAAGCAAACCCCTGTCCCCCCCCCCCCCCCTTTTTTCTTTCCATTTATCCCCCCTGTAGCGCTTTTGGGTGTTGAGCCGACGCCGAAGACCTGGCCATTAGTGGGCACACTCTATCTATCCTCCCTCCTACCCCCTTTACTTATAGTGATAGGTGCCCCAAAAATACTGCCTCCGGAAACGGCCGGCTTAAGTGATTAAAAAGTCCGTGCTGATCAGGTCAAAGTGTAGGGTAGGTAGAAAGTGTATTGTGAGTCTGAAGTCATCTCACCTAAGCCGCGCAACCTGCTGCTGAAGGGCAACTTGGAAATTAAACCAGCTGTCCAGACCAACTAGCTGTCATGTCATAGAATCAAGTTTGAGCCCAGCATCTACTCAATCGCGGCGAAAGTTATCGATTTTCCCAGCAGCCCGATCATCGATACTCAGCCTCGCGACTCAGCTTTGGTCCGTTTTGGCGGCTTGGCTGAACTTGTACCCCCTTAAGGCTCTCTACTGTATCTCATCCTGATCGGCATTTCATTTCCTCGACGGGCAGAAAGACAGCCAGCTCGATCGTTGAGCTTGACTCGTTTATTTGAGTGACGGGATTGAGTTCTCAATATCGTCAGCTCGGGAGCAGCCAGCCTTTAGCTCCTTACTATTACGAATACCAAGCCTCCCGGATCGACCGGAGATCCGCTGAAAGGTGGTGGCTGTTATGTCAGCGCCAGAGCAGGATGGAGATTACATGGGAGGCAGCCAAGATGCGGACCATCTTTGTGTTCTCGTTCATGGGGTGAGTCGGGAACCGATGCCTCCACCACCCTGGCCGAAGATGGGCTGCCGCTCATATCCTGACTCAGCTCTGGGGCGATCCCAGTCATATGAAGAATATCGCCAAGGCGCTACGGTCGCTGTATTCACGAGATCGGCTGTGCCTGCTCCTCGCCAAACGCAACAGCGGGAGCTTCACTTATGACGGCATAGAGCTCGGGGGAGAACGCGTCTGCGCAGAGATCGAAGAGGAGCTGCAAAATCGGGCGGGCAAGGTCAAGAAGCTCAGCATTGTTGGCTACTCCCTCGGGGGGTTGGTGTCCCGCTATGCCGTCGGCCTTCTTTACGCAAAGGGGCTTCTTGACGAGGTTGAGTGCATGGTAGGTGGAGGCCTTGATTCCCATTTTGCAGCCTAGGGACAAGCGTTGTGAAGGAAGGCTGACATTCCACAAACCGCATAGACCTTTGTCACTTTTGCTTCGCCTCATCTCGGGGTTCGGTCTCCGCTAAAGGGCTGGCACAATTACGTCTGGAACTATGTCGGCGCGAGAAGCCTCTCCATGTCGGGAAGGCAGCTGTTCACCATCGACAAGTTTCGCGACACCGGTCGACCTCTGCTATCCGTACTTGCAGACCCCTCGTCGATCTTTATACATGGCCTTCGCAAATTCAAGCGCCGAACGCTATATGCGAACATTGTCAATGACAGGAGTGCCGTCTATTATACGACATGCATACAAAAGACAGATCCTTACTGTGGAAATATGCAAAAGATCGAGCCAAAGTATGTGGAGGGGTATGAGGACGTTGTCTTGGATCCCGAGGTCCCTTGCCGTCTGCGATCCGACTCCAGGAGCAACATTTCGTCGCCGACAAGAACAGCTCTAATGTGGGTGAAACGCCTCCCTCTAATCATCATGGTTGCCATTTTAGTTCCTGCCGGCACCATCGCCTTTCTGTGCAACTCTGTCGTCCAGACGGCGAAGAGCTCGGACAGGATCAAGCGGCATGAGGCGGGCCAAGCCAACGTCAATGTTCAGGAGTACCGCGTGCCGTTGCTATTAAAGGAGATGCGAGGTGAGATGGAAAGGGCATATGGTGCGCTCAACAATTCACAGGGCCAAGACTTTCTGGCGGCCGAGGACGATGTTGTCGACGACGCCGCCATGGGAGCGGAGGAAAGGCTGGTCATGAGCCGCGAGAGGAGACACTCGATGTCGGCACAACCAACACTGGCACTGACGCCTCATCAGTTCCAGATGATAGATGCACTCGATGAGCTGCAGTGGCGCAAATTCCCTGTGTGGATTCACAATGACCGGCATAGCCACGCAGCCATGATTGTCCGATTCCCCAAGAAGAGTTTCGATGAGGGCTTCCTAGTGTTGCGGCACTTTGCCAAGGGCGAGTTTCTCATCTAGATGGGCCTTTAGACTCGAAGCGGTTGGGTAGAATCGAATAGACCGATAGACTAGAACTCCAAGAAGCAAAGACCGGAACGCTAGAGGGCAGGAAACAAAGACCTTGACAAATTGTCCCTGCACAACGGCGTCATGGCGGCCCGAGGCTCGTCACGTGACGTTGCCACGGATCTCGGGGTCCGAAACAGCTCGACGACCAATCAGAGGCCGTAGAGCTCGCGGTGGTAAAGAATTGTCATTCGATGCCGGCTCGACCCCGCCTCACTTCGCCTCCTCATCAGGCGGTCCCGTCCACGTCTTTGCGTGTGGTCGCGGGCTCGACAGGCCATAACCTGCTCGAACAGTGCCTGTTCCCTTCGTTCCCTCCGTTCCCTCCATCCCCTCCGAAATTCCCTCACAGAAGCCGTCTTGTCTTATGACCAGTCCCTTTCGCCGCGAGTGAGAGCGTTCCTCACAACCCTCAAGCCTGTTGAAAATGGTCCTCACGCATACCACCGGGGACACCTACTCCCACCCTTTCCCGACCGTCACACTCGCCTACTTTCTCCGCTACTCATCACCTCAGCTCAATCCCTTTGCATCCCACGTCCTAAGCACCGATACCATCTCCAGCCATGTCGATCCCGCCACAAGCCGACTGCACACGACGCGGATTCACCTCAAGAAGAGTCGTATGCCCAACGCCGTACACAAGCTTCTCCCCGCGAGCGTCATGGGCGGTAGCTCAGCGGAGAAGGCATCCTACATACTGGAGACGAGCGTGGTTGACATTCGAGAGGGCTGGATGAAGACAGAAAGCCGTAACCTCAACTTCACCGGTGTGCTCTCCGTCGTCGAGCAGCAACACTTCAGCCACCCTTCACCGGCTGCACGAGGACCTGCTGCCATGCATGAGACGGATGTTGTCACTACTGTCGTCTTTCGCTCCCGTCTAGGGGAGAAGTTACGAGGGAAAATCGGTCAGGCCCAAGAAGACGGCTGGCTGTCGGGCTTCATCGGCGGATGGGGATCCAAGGGCATCCAGCGCAGCATCGAGAATATCGCCTCCACCAAAACACTTGACCAGCTGGGCAAGAGCCGCGATGGCATGCGGCTTGTGCTGGAGCGTATCCGCAACATTGGCCCGACGGGTGTTCTCGAGAGCATTCGCCGCGAGCGCCAAAGGCAGGCTGCTTGAGAAAAAGGGTCGGCTCTCGCAGAGCTGTATTCTACCTGTACACCAACTCTTGTCAATTTCAGCATGGCGCATGTTACTTGTCTTTCTGTTTCTCTGTGGTGGACTGCACTACCTAGGGGCCTGGTGGCCACGAAATACGGTCAAGAGAGACCGGGGGGTTGGACGACAAGACACTCCCCTCTCTCATTCATTCAGTATACCTACCTACTTAGTGCATAGCGGCAAAGTACAATGGGACGAAGGTATGACGATGCTCCTCATTTTTAAAACTGCAGATTTGGGTGGCGCTCGTCTGCCTCCCCATGTTAGTCTCAAGGTGCTCGTGCTGGACACGTGGGGCGGGCCGAGGTTCCGCCGCCGCCCAGGCACCCGAATTAGTGGGAGCCACAGCGAGGAAGGCTTGTCACCGCATTCATCGTTTCGTTCATCATCGTCGCCATGGCAGAGCCGAAATTGTCGGTTTTGTTCGTCTGCTTGGGGAACATCTGCAGGTCTACCATGGCCGAAGGTGTTTTCAGAGACCTGGTTTCGAAGCAGCCGGAATACGGGAACCGGATAGGAGAGATAGATTCGTGCGGAACCGGAGCCTATCATGCCGGCGATCCTCCTGATTCTCGCACCATGGAGACGCTCGAGGCGCATGGCATCGATGACTACGAACACGTAGCTCGACGCGTGAGCCTCTTTCTGGAGGGGGTTTCCCCGGCGACGGTCTATTACTGATAGAAGTTGAGACGCAGATCACGGCGGCCGACTTCGAAAAGTTCGACTACGTGTTTGCCATGGACCGGTCGAACCTCTCGGACCTGGAGCGAATGCGAAACGGGGGAAAGGCCAAGGTGATGCTCTTTGGCGAATTTAGCGGTGGCAAGGCCGAGCCGATCTCCGATCCATATTACGGCGGTCGTGACGGGTTTCAGAAAGCTTATGAGCAATGTCGGCGGTTCGCCAACAACTTTTTGAGCGAGGTGGTTGGGAAATAGACTCGATGCGGTTGGTGCCGGTGCGAAGGATGGGAGACGGCTGGAAGTAAAGACTGGAATGTTTAGAGCCGAGAGGCGGGCTGGAATAGACGGCTGAGTCAAATCGGCCGTGTCACACATCTAATGGGAGAGGAAGAAACGAGTTCAGCTTGAGTGAGTTCGTCGTAGCGATGACTGCGGCGCGCCGATGAAGCGAATGTAATGGTGGCATTGCTTTCCGACGCCACCATCTCAGCTTCGGATAAACTGGGTAGTACGAGAACGAATACATAGATGTCAAGGTCAGCGGGTTTTCTATGCATACGGATACTTAACCGCCGTTGGGTGACGTTCGTCTTCAGCTCTTCTGCATCATGTGCGTGACGACAGTGGCGATGCGAGGCTGGAGTAGGCCGGATGTTGTGCACCATAGCGAAGAGTAAGAGTAAAACCAGGTAGACGGGGTAAAGCCAAACGCTAAAGGGGGGCAATGATAAGCCGTTTCACACATGTTGGTCTCAAGCAGCAGTGACTGAAGAACGTGTATCCGTAGAGACTGAGAGTCAATTGGATCTCGGAATCCTGCTTATCCCCAGAAGCTCTCTTAGGTAAAGCTCGGCTTAGGTGCGGGGAAGTGGGGCAACGCAACAGCTCTCGGGTAGCTCGTGCTTGTGCTGGGCTCTAAGAGATTTGCCGTCCGCCTCATCTTCTTCCCTCCCTCCCTCCTCCCGAGGCCGGTTGCCTCGTTGCCAAAACCTGTCGTCTCTGCAAAAGCCAGAAACGTTGAATCGATTCATCATGGCTGGCCTTCAGGGACGCAAGGTCTTCAAGGTCTTTAACCAAGACTTCATCGTCGACGAGCGATATACCGTCACCAAGGAGCTGGGTCAGGGCGCCTATGGCATCGTCTGCGCTGCCGTTAACAATCAGACCACGGAGGGCGTGGCCATCAAGAAGGTCACTAATATCTTTAGCAAGAAGATATTGGCCAAGCGCGCCCTTCGTGAGATCAAGCTCATGCAACACTTTCGCGGTCATCGCAATGTGAGTCACCTCTCTAAAAAAACGCGCTCTGACGGCCGGTTGGTTGACGGTCGTCACAGATAACTTGTCTATATGACATGGACATACCGCGCCCAGACAACTTTAATGAGACCTATCTCTACGAAGGTAACCTTACACTCGAAAATGGCTCTCGTTTTCCTCCCGCTGACTGACGGCCACCAGAGCTGATGGAATGCGATCTCGCCGCCATTATCCGCTCCGGCCAGGCCCTGACCGACGCCCACTTTCAATCCTTCATCTACCAGATCCTCTGCGGACTCAAGTACATTCACTCCGCCAACGTCCTGCACCGCGACCTCAAACCCGGCAACCTGCTCGTCAATGCCGACTGCGAGCTCAAGATCTGCGACTTTGGCCTGGCCCGCGGCTTCTCCGTTGACCCGGAGGAGAACGCAGGCTACATGACGGAATATGTGGCCACGCGATGGTATCGGGCGCCCGAAATCATGTTGAGCTTCCAGAGCTACACCAAAGCCAGTATGCGAGATTCCCCCTTTTCTTTGGCAGGACCATTGTTAACGACGTCCCCCCCAGTTGATGTTTGGTCGGTCGGCTGCATCCTTGCCGAGCTTCTCGGTGGGAGGCCCTTCTTCAAGGGTCGCGACTACGTCGACCAGCTCAATCAGATCCTACACATTCTCGGGACGCCCAGCGAGATGACGCTGTCCCGTATCGGCTCGCCCCGCGCCCAAGAATACGTGCGGAACCTCCCGTTTATGCCCAAAAAATCGTTCCCGAGCCTCTTTCCCAACGCAAACCCAGATGCGCTCGACCTGCTGGACCGCATGCTCACCTTTGATCCGTCGTCTCGCATCAGCGTCGAGCAGGCTCTGGAGCACCCTTACCTGCACATCTGGCACGACGCCTCGGACGAGCCCGATTGCCCCACCACGTTCAACTTTGACTTTGAAGTCATTGACGACACCAATGAGATGCGTCGCGTCATTCTGGAGGAGGTAATGCGGTTCCGTCAAGTCGTCAGGGTCCTCCCCGGGGGGGCGGCTCAGGGTCAGGGTCAGGGTCAGCAAGGCGCTGCGGGACAAGTGCCGCTGCCAGAGCAGGGTCACCAATGGAAGGCGGAAGACCCAAGGCCGCAGGAGTATATGGCGTACGGCAACGGGCTCGAGCAGGACCTTCAAGCAGGACTGGATGCGTCGAGGAGGTGAATCGCTGGTTGGTCCCGGTTCGACAGACGTCTCTCGCGTTCTCTCTTTACCCCTCTCCCTCTTTTTGGCATCCCCCACCATTTCAGCCTGATTCCCTCCCCCCCCCCCCCCCCCCCCCCCCTTTGTGAGAACGCAACGAAATGAAGAAGCGATGTGTGGACTAGGAAAGAACGATGTGGAAATATTGGTAACACAGACTCTATGACTGAACAATTAAACTAGGCCAGCAAGCACCGATGGACTCGGCCGTCTGTCTGCCTCGCTGCGCCGTTGCATTGACGACCTCTTTGCGCATCTTTTTATCTGTTGTGTCTGCCTCGTCTCCCCCGCGGAAATGATGATCGGTCGTTGCCGTGATTTGCATGCTGCTGTGCTCCGGTCTATTATGCAGTGCCGAAGTGACGAGTCAGACAAGCCGCGGCAGGGTGAGTGACTGCGGCCGCGTGTCAGGTCAGACGGCTGAGTTAAGATCTAGGTCGTACCTGTCGTCCATACAATTGGTAAGAAGTTTCAACCAACTGTAGATGGCGCTTCCCCCTCGGGGGCAGTGCTCACCGTTCAAAGGCCTAGACCTGGGTCTTCTACCGTTGCCGGCGAACGATGTGGATGCCTCTTGTCATGGCGCCCGAGCGGGGTGAGGGGCCCCGCAAGCGAGTCTGCCGCGGTGCCACACCTTAGCAGCGGGAAATAAAACAATCTAGGGTCTTTTAGGGAATTTCGGCCCGCTGTCGCACGGCATGACGAGGCGGAAGGCCCCCCCCTTTTTTTTGCTGTTGCGCTTCTTCTTTCGGCGGATAATGGTGTGCGGTGAGTTGGGGATGTCATGTCATGTCGTGTCATGTTTGTCTGCTCCGGTAGATCAGGGGCATCGATATCGTCCTTTGGCCGAGTCAACGTGTCTGTATGTACATATGTACGTACATGCTCTACGTGTCTACGGATAGGTACTCATGACAAGCTGATGATGGGTACGTGTGGTCTGGGCTTACCTGACAATGATCTGATTCACGGATACGAAAACATTGATGATGAAGAGAAGAGAAGAAACTCCTATCGTGCATCCCATAACTCCTCTAATTGCCTACCTACCTACCTAGTACTAAAACATATGTATATAGAAGACAAACTTCACTAATTACTCTTTGAAACTACAGAAAACCCGTCCGGCGATCAAACCAACCAGCAGCCAAGGTCAGACGAACGTTTGTAGGTAGGTAGGGATGTAGAAAATGACGTAAGGTGAGAATCTTCATCCGATGAGGTTCCCGACCTGCTGGGCTCTACCGCACCATACTCCTCTCCTCCATCCTTGGAGCTAGCCGAAAAACCAGTAAGTGGCAGTATATGGAACGGAACTGTCCCCCGGCGCGCTAGAACAGTCACGGCTGACGCCTCCGGCTGTGAGGACGCGATAGACGAATTTCGCTCCGCCAGCGGCGGCGGCGTCCTTGCTGCCCAGGCGAAGCCAGGCGACGGCGTCCTTGTCCGGCGACGGGACGTCGTCGAGCTTTTTAACGGCCACGTCGATTTCACCCTTATCGCCGTTGAGACGGAAGATGGGGACCTTGTTCGAGTCGAAGAAGTGTTCGCCCACGGGCTTCAGCCTTAGGTCTGCCCCCTTGACGGCGAGTTCGGCGGCGGGAGGAAACTCAAAGGGACCGGCGCCGGCGGCGGAGGTAGCGGCTGAAGACTTTTTGGTGTCACTGTCACAGCCGTCCATGCTCTTGGGCTTTATAGGATTGGCAGCACCGGCGAGGACCTTTTTGGTGAGGGCATTGAATTCGTCGCTTGAGAGAGCATTCGGCCCTTGGCCGGGATGCAAGGTCGTCACGTCGTAAAGCACGGCCAGCGCGCCCGTGGCCTTGGCCTTGGGTTCGTTTTCTTTGCATGTGTAGTTTTGGACGCCGAAGCCGAGAGTGATGTACTTGAGGGAGACTTTGTCCGATTCCTGTGGGGAGGGGAGTTCTTCGCCTGAGACAGAAAGTTCAGTATATAAATTGTGTAGCTTGTGCACGGATACGTCTGTATACTCACATCCGCCTGTCTCTGGCAGTTGGGGCGTCGCGGAAGCTCGGGGGGTAACCCGGCCAAGCGCCGGTAGGGCGAAGGCGAGGACAAGGTACCAGGCAACCATGATGGAGGAGCTGAAGGGGATTTTTCTTTAACCCGCGAATGAGGAGGGAGATGGAGAGAGGGAGTGAGATGGACAGAGAAAGGGACAGGTAGAAAGAGATGGAGGGTTCGTGAATGGTCAAGGGCACAAGAATGTCCGGGGTCAGCAGGGGTCCAGAGGATGTAGTTATAGTGGGAAGCAGAGAGACGACTGAATCTGTACTGAGTCAAGATTCCGGGTTGCTTGTCATTGTAACTCTGCGACGCCGACCATTGGTCTTGTTATCCGCCTTGGCGCTTAGAGAAAGCGGGCGGCTTGCAGCATTCATGTAACCCAGGCGAGGTTGTGCGAGGAGTTGGATTGTGGTCTGTCTACACGTATGCGACCGTCTTTTCATGCGATGGCTATGTAAGATGCGAGGCAGAAAGGCAGACTGCTCTTTGACGTGTGTACGAATTGGTGTAAGTTGGATACGATTCATTCAAAAATCGTACCAATATTCATATCGTGACGGATGGCTCATGTCCGGCAGCCACTCCTATTTAGGAAGGTCAACAGATGGGCAAAAGTAGCATCCAAAAATGGGTAGGTTAATATGTAGGTAGGTAGGTATGATAATAGGTAGGTTCGTAGTAGGCAGGTAGGGTATTCTCTACGGTTCTGTACGGTGATTCTGTATGAAATGACTCGTTTCCCTTCCTCCTCTTAGACGAAGAAGGTGCCAAGAATCCGGTGATCCTTTGTCGATGCTCTCCGTACAGATACCAACCATCTTTTGTTTGAAAACTAAAACCCTCGACAGCCGGTGGCTACTGCTCTTCGCGGCTTCGTTATCACCATGGCAAACGCTCGCTGCCCCGGATACGTGCGTCCAGTGTGAGAAGGGGTGGGGGGGGTTGATCTGCGAAAGGTTCCGCGGAGAGCGTAACCCCTGACTCTCTATCTCTCTCTCACTTCGAGTCGAGGCTGGCTTTGAGGTGGACTGGACGACGGATCATGATTAGGTGAGTAGCCGTCAGAGTAGTATTGGATGTGGCAATGGCCTCGAAAGAGAAGAGAAGGTTTGCTAGGTAGTAGCAAGTATGAGTGTATGTATGTAAGTGGTTGATAAGGAGATGGCTCATCAACATCATCAACCTCCCCAGCCCTTTCTTTTTTCTTGTCTTCCCCTTTTTCGCCCCTTTCCCAACCACCTCGGCAGAAGACAGTCAGCGTCGTAGTCGGGGCCTCGAAGACGGCCTCGTACCACGTCGGTTGGTTTCAGGCGGAGAAGCTCGGTGTCAGCAGCATCTGGAGAGAAAGAAAGAGCTCCATTGTGGCGCATAGACAGTGGCGCGCATGCAGTCTCGCAAATCGACGTTATGATGATCGTTCTATCCTCTCCTTCATCCCTCGTTACTGAGCAACGACGTTGTTGTGCGAGGGTTCAATGTCGTCTGAACAAGGGCTGTTCGCTGCTGCAATTAATTACTAAGCTCTCATCGCTCTTGCAGGGTAGCTTCAAGTAGCAAACCCCTCCTCTCCCTCTCTCGACATGTGCTGCAGCCTCTTAATCTTTAGCCTCTTTCGCCTCCTATGCTCCTTCATCGGCGCCATCATGTCGCGTCGCGCGGCAAAGGGCGACTACATCGAGACTGTGAGGAGTCATCGTCACTTCTACCCGTGATCGCTTGCTGACGCGACGGTGATGCTAAAGGACTCGGGAAACAAGGTCGCCCGCAAGGCCATCCTCGTCGGAACGCAAAACATCATGCTCGGCGGAAAGACGGTGATCCAGCCCGAGGTCATGATCCGGGGTGACCTCGTCCGTACCGCCGCCGTCTCGTCGTCTAGCGGCTCACCCGCTCCAGCCAACACGACTGCCGTCGCCATCGGCCGATACTGCTTCCTCGCTCGGGGCGTGCTCTTGCGCCCGCCGGGCAGACTATACAAGGGCGCCTTTACCTACATGCCTCTGAGACTGGGAGATCACGTCTTCGTCGGTCAGGGAACCGTCCTTCAGGCGGCTACCGTCGGCAGCCACGTGCACATAGGTGCCCGATGTACCGTCAACGATTTCGCAATCATCAAGGACTATGTTAAGATCCTCGACGACACGATTGTTCCCCCCTTTATGGTGATTCCCAGCTTCTCCATTGTCGCTGGACAGCCAGCTAGGGTCGTGGGCGAGGTACCGGAAGGCGGACACGACGACTTTGAGCTTCGAGAGCTGTACAAGACTGTCGGTAACAATCCGCAGCCGCCCGCCAGCCCGACGAAGATGGATCGACCGCAGTGAAGTGGCGACAACGGAATTCCGTGAAAAGAATCGATTCAAATATTGACAATGACCAATCGTTGGACATGACGGTTGGTTTTGCAGTGTCAAGTGTAACAGGACGAGCAACCCAATGGCACGACCAAAGCTTGCAGCCATCCGGTCCGGCCAATGGCGTGCATGGCTGCGCCTCGTGATCGGCACCAACGCAATCTCATTCTGTCTCTCAGCTCGCATCTGGAGGTTCGGAGCTAGGTAAAGCCGCTGCCCGTTCGGTAGCTGTTCAGGTGGCAGGGGGGTCGTGAAATTTTTGCTTCTCTCTTTTCGCTTGAGTCCGTCTCGCAGGTTCTTGGTTTTTTTTTTTCCCTTTCTCTCCCTCATCCCTTTCTTTCTCTCTCTTGCTCTCTTCTTGCTCCCTATCGGCGTCCTTCGTTTTCCGAGCCGTGATGCGCTTGATTCTTCAGCGTGTCTCTGCCGCTCGTCTCCCTGCCTAAGATAACACGTCGCGTAGCGGCTCCACTGACGGCATTCCAAGTCGTGTCTCCACAGAACAGGAACAAGGAGAATACTCTAATATGGCCGCCTTCGACAAAGCCGCTCTCTTCGAGGGCCTTTACGTGGCCTTTGCTATTGTTGTTCTCTTCTTCGTCTTCGTCTCCTTTCTACTTCACTACGGTCGAAGCAGCTTCTCTCCCGACGCTGTCCTGCGCAAGGCGCCGCTCCGTCTCATTGCCGTCGGCCTCGTCTCCATCCTCTTTACGGCCGAAGTCGTCATCGTCGCTTTACGCAGACGCCCTGTGAATCAGAATGAAGACCGCATTGTTGCCTGTGCCCTGTCGGCATTGGCTTGGTTCGCCTGCAGCTTCCGCAATGCCTACCTGACCGTCGAAGTTGTTGGCCTCTCCCTCGCCGGCCTCGTCTTTGGCATTCCGCTAGTGGTCATCGAAGCTGTCCTCCGCAAGGATCCCGCCGTCGGTTCGGACCGCCACTGGGCCATTCTCGGCATACAGGCTCTGCGCCTGCTGCTTCTCCTCATCCTCTTTGCCGATGCAGGCCTCCGTGTCTGTGTGCGCAGGAGGAAGATGAGGACCAAGTCTGACGCGTCTGACGAAGCCCGACCCTTCCTACGCGCCGCCAATGGCGAGGGCCATGCCGAAGCCTCGTACGGTAGTGTCTCCAACGCCGGCAGCGATGATGCTTCGTCGTGCCTCAGCGACTGGAGCTCCGATTCGGGTTCCGACGCCGACGCCGACGAGACGCCCAAGGACTCGGAGACGGGTCAGCTCCGCAAAAGTGGCAGCTGGATCGTCTACGTCCGCAACTTCAGCATCTTTATCCCCTACATCATCCCCCGGAAGGACCACAAGGTCCAGGCCTGCATCGTTACCTGCCTCATTTGCATGATCGGCGACCGCTTCCTCAACATCATGGTCCCCCGCCAGATCGGCATCGTCGCTGATAAGCTCGTTCAGGGAGAGGCCCCCTATCCGGAGCTGGTCCTCTATCTCGTTCTGAGCCTGGCCCAGGGCGACTCGGGGCTTGAGCTGATTCAAGCGTTGGCCAAGATCCCCATCGAGCAGTTCTCGTATCGCCAAATCACAAATGCCGCCTTCAACCACGTCATGAGCCTCGGCATGGACTTTCACTCCGACAGAGACTCGGCCGAGGTCATGAAGGCCATCGAGCAGGGCGAGGCCCTCACAAACGTCGTCAAGACGGCCTTCCTCGACATCATGCCCACCCTCATCGACATGGTCGTGGCCTTTGTCTTCCTCTACATCAAGTTCAGCTCCGCCGTCGCTCTCTGCATGATGATTGCCTCTCTCTCTTTCCTAGTTGTCGAGGTCATCTCTTCCACCTGGAACATTGAGAACCGGCGACGCAGCACCAAGACGGAGCGTCGCGAGGCTCGCGTCATGCACCAGGCCGTCCAGGGATGGCAGACGGTCTCGGCTTTCAACATGTTCTCGTACGAGAGGTTCCGCTTCGCAGCCGCCGTCGACCGCCACCTCGAGGCCAAGCTGGATTGGATGAGGCGTGACGCCTTTATCCAGGCTCTGCTCCAGGCACTCGTTCCATCAACCTTCTTCCTCCTGGCCGTACTCGTCATCCGCCAGATCCGTGACGGCCACGCATCTCCCGGCGACTTTGTCTTCCTCATTTCGTACTGGGACTACCTCATCCTGCCCATCAAGTATCTGTCGCACGAGTACCGCTTCCTCATGTCGGACCTCATCGACGCCGAGAGGCTTCTTGACCTGCTCCTGGCCAAACCCGATGTGACGGACAAGGATGGTGCGCAGGCGCTGGGTCAGGTTGAGGGGCGGGTCGAGTTTGACCACGTCGAGTTCGCCTACGACGCCCGGCGCCAAGCGCTCCGCGACATCAACTTCGCCGTCAGGCCCGGCGAGACGGTGGCGCTGGTCGGCAGCACCGGCTCGGGCAAATCATCCATCGTCAAGCTACTGATGCGCTACTACGACGTCAACTCGGGCAGCATCCGCATCGATGGCAAGGACATTCGCGACGTGACGCAGGGGTCTCTTAGGAACGCACTCGGCGTGGTGCCGCAGACGCCGCTGCTGTTCAACGCGTCCATCATGGAGAATCTGCGCTACGCGAAGCTGTCGGCGTCGGACGAGGAGGTGTTTGACGCCTGCCGCGCGGCCGCCATCCACGACAAGATCCTGGCCTTCCCCGACGGCTACGAAACCAACGTCGGCGAGTCGGGCGTCCGCCTCTCCGGCGGCGAGGTGCAGCGACTGGCGATTGCCCGAGCCTTCCTCAAGAACCCCCCAATCCTTATCCTGGACGAGGCGACGAGCGCCGTGGACACGGAGACGGAGGCGGAGATTCAGGAGGCGCTGGGTCGGCTGAGCGTCAAGCGGACGACCTTTGTCATCGCCCACCGCCTGTCGACGATTATCAACGCCGATCTGATTCTGGTGCTGCAAGACGGCGAGATTGTCGAGAGAGGCACGCACGACGAACTCCTCGACAAGGGCGGTCGTTACGACGCTCTCTGGCACAAGCAGCTCGGAGGCTCGCACGTCAGCGAGAACGGAAGCGATTTCGGCGACGATTCCGGGGAGGAGCCCCTCATTGACACGGCGGACTGATTGGAGCTCGGCGTCTTTTCTCGCGACTGGATTGGATGCAAACAAACAAACAAGGAAGGCCAAGAAAAGGAAGGCAAAGGGGGGGGGGGGGGGGGGGGGTTTATGGGCGCGAGGAGGCCGCGAAAAAGCAAGTGATTTATCTAATTTCTCTTCTTCACGTGTTGTTTACCCTCGGACTCGTTCCCGGACGAAGGTCGAGGTTGTGGCATATTCGTTTTCTTTTTGTGTTGCTTTTTGTCTGTTTGGACATTGATGTTGTTTACGCAGTTGTTCAATATGAAAGGGTGTATGAGTTTGTTGTAAGCTGTTGGGGGGTCAGAGGACAATGGTCGTCATCAGCTTACGTGACAAGGCTCGAGCCGGCCCTTGCGAGGCATCGAGGCATAAGAGCGGGGGGGGGGGGGGGGAAGAACGGGGCTTCCGGCGAGACGATTGCGCCGATTGTTGTCTCTAGACGGTTGACGCCGGTCAAGCAAGGCTCGCGTCGATCCAACAGTTTCTCTACCCCCCAAGGGCCGGGCCTCGGGGTCTGACAGTTTCTCCCTCCCTTCGCAACCAAGAGGCTCAGGACGTACATTCGTCAGACTTTGGGGGGAAAGTCTTAAGGCTTCAAGTAACCTTGGCAACTCGTTTTTTTTCGTTCAGCGCTTTTCTCCAACGGTAATGGTTGACTGGGGCAACGAGAGGTAATGGACGAGCTTATCGATGAGGAAGGAAAAAGGAAAGGAAGGAAAAGAAAAGAAAAAAGGGACAAGAAAGGCAGCTCAAAAGGGTATTCTCGGAGGTAGAAGTTGGGGCTAATGGTCTAGTCCGGTCTCGACAACGTTCGCCTTGGTAGTGACTTTTTTTTTCCCCCTTCCCCTGCTCTTCTCCTTCTTTTTCTTTTCTCTTGTTCGCAGTTGGGCAAAGCTTGTGGGGGGGTTTGCAAGGGTTAAGGGAGCGGAGAAAGAGAGACTATATAGTAAGTGAGACAGAATTGGGCAGGATGGGAATGTGACGTGGTTTTGGATTCTTTGATACGGATACGGGCATTGCCTTGGCTACCTTTGAGATGTTGGAGACGGATTCATTTTGGGGCTTCTACTTTGGGATGATGGGTTGATGGGGTGGGAAAGAGTTGGGGAGAAAGGAAAAGAAGAGGGTGAATAAGAGAGAGAGAGGATGAGGAAGAGAGAGAGGGAAAAAAAAGGAAGGGAGGCGAGACAGGTGACGAGTTGGTCGTGGCGGGCTAAACTATGTGAGGCGGCGTCTCCGGCGCGCGAGGGGGGGGGGAGAAGGGGAGGAAGAGGTCGGGATGTGCCTTGGATGGGGAGGTGAGGTAAGGGTGAGGTAAGGGTAAGGTAAGGTAGTGGGTAGTACGGA
Organism: Ophiocordyceps camponoti-saundersi (nom. inval.); assembly: GCA_003339415.1. Classification (NCBI taxonomy): domain Eukaryota; kingdom Fungi; phylum Ascomycota; class Sordariomycetes; order Hypocreales; family Ophiocordycipitaceae; genus Ophiocordyceps; species Ophiocordyceps camponoti-saundersi. The sequence continues at coordinate 70,222 of PDHQ01000132.1, forward strand.
TAGTAGGTAGGTGATAGGTCTAAGGTAGGTAGGTAGGAAGGTAGTATTGAGACTGATATGTGACTGGGGGAAAAAGGTAGGGTAGGTAGGTAGGTAGGGAGGGATGGGGATGGGGAGAGAGAGAGAGAGATGGGAAGAGGTTCTTTTTTTTCCTCTGTGGTTGGTGAGATGTTTGTGTGTGTGTGTGTGCGTAAGAGAGAGCGCGTTTGTCTGTCTGTCTGTCTATCTGTATGTCCGTATAGATACCTATGTATGGATGTATGTATGTACGGGCAGAGGTCGGGTGAGTGATGGTGAAGGCGCGTGTCCATGTGAGTGGCTAATGTACGTCTGTATGCACATGTAGGTGAAGAAGAAGGCTAATTCGTTGTCCGGCCATGGCGATTTTTAGAGGGTTGGGGTTGGGGGGGGGGCGAAGAAAAGCAAAGTGAGGCATATTCTGGCCTTTAAAGATCTAAGTTTTTTCTTTCACCACCTTAATATTCCATCTCTTCTTCTTCTTCTTCTCTCTCATCTCTCTCAATCTCTCTCACATCACCAAATCATCATCATCCTTTTCTTGCATCGATCCACCCAACTTCTTCATCCTGACTCGATCTCCTCGTATTTCCCCCCCCCGTCTTTCTTCTCTTTCGTTCTCGTGACTTTGTTTCCTTCTACCGTCTTTCAATCTCTTGAATTCCTTCCCCCCCTTTTTGCGGATTATACCAGGCGGAACCGCTTTCAACTGAAACATCCTACGAACAACTTATACGATATACCCGGCTGCGAGCAGAGCATAAGTGACTTGCAAAAAAAAAGAGAGACAACTTCTTCTCCTTGTCTCAACTCGGAAAACCGGATTCTTTCTCTACGATATCTTCTTTGGAAATCCCAGCCTCCGTTGCCGGGGGGGTCTCAGGTTTAATCGAGGTACGGAAACGGTCTGCATTCCCCATCGTGATTCAAATCTTCTCTTCTCGTCCATATCTCTCTCTTTCTCTCTCTCTCTTCTTCTCCTTCTCCTCCTTTCTTTCTTCTTCTCTGCTCTCAGCCGAAAAAAAAAAGTCTCTCTTCTTTTTTTTTCTTCTCACCACCCTCCTCTGATTATTCCAACTCTCCAACCTTCCTCTTTCTTCCTCCACGTTGTTCGAAGTCTAGATTCGGCCTGTTCTTTCTTCCTTCTCTTCTTCTTGGCTGACATCAGTTCCTCGAAAACGGCCGGGCCGGTCGATTAGAAAAAAGACAAGAGCTTGCTCAACTTCAAGTACGATGAAGTACAATTCCCTGCTTTTCTTCGGGCTGGTGGCTCGCTCGACTGCCAGCCCTCAAGGTGGCTCCGGGGCCGTCACGGACAAGATTGCTCCTCAGGGCGGTGTCCCTGATGGATGTCAGACGAATGCCCCTGGCCAGTTCCAGGTCAGGACTCAACGGCTGTCGGATCCCATCATTCCCGCCCAGCAGGTTAGTTTCCGTCCAAGAAGCCGTATGACGGGGGAGAGAGAGAGAGAGAGAGAGAGAGAGAGAGAGACTAACAGGTTTCGTTAGTCGCAAACATACTGTGATAGCGCAAAGTCCCTCGTCATGACGCTCAATGATGGCGTCCTCACCGACATCAAGGGTCGGACCGGATACGTTGCCTCCAACTTCCAGTTCCAGTTCGACGGTCCTCCCCAGGCTGGCTCCATCTACACCGCCGGCTTCTCCCTCTGCGGCAACGGCTCCATGGCCCTCGGCCCGTCCACCGTCTTCTACCAGTGCCTCTCCGGCACGTTTTACAACCTATACGATCGCAACTGGGCGGCCCAGTGCGAGCCCATCCTCATGATGGCCATGCCCTGCGGAGGAGACTTGACCACCGCATCCGTCAACGAGATCGGCGACGGACAACCCCAGGCTCCCGTCCAGCCGCCGGCGCCAGTCATCTCCCAGATCGGCGACGGACAACCCCAGGCCCCTAACCAGCCGGCGGTCCCCTATCAACCGGTGGCCCCCTATCAACCGGCGATCCCCAACCAGCCGGCGGCGCCCGTCGTCTCGCAGATCGGCGACGGTCAGCTTCAAGCACCGGTCCAGCCCGCCGTGCCCGCCGCACCCGCCGTCTCGGAGATCGGCGACGGTCAGCCCCAAGCACCGGTCCAGCCCGCCCCGCCCGCCGCACCCGCCGCACCCGCCGCACCCGCCGTCTCGCAGATCGGCGACGGCCAGCCTCAGGCTCCCTACAACCCGCAGCAGCCTCCGGCGCCCGTCGTCTCTCAGATCAGCGATGGCCAGCCCCAGGCTCCGTTGGACACCTCTGCCAACGCCCCGGCTGCCACATCGGCCCCGGCCGGTGCTGAAGCACCCGCCTCCACCCAGCCTGCGTACGAGGTCAGCCAAGGTGTGCGCATGGTTCTTCCCGGCGTCGCGACAGTCATCGCCATGGCCATGGCCGGTGGCATTCTTATCCTGTGAGGCTACTCCTGCTTGGAGATGTCGAGCCCAGGTTAAGTAGTACTTCATTCGCCTTTACCCCTTTTACCTCCCCTCCCCTTCCCACCCCCCTACCCCCTTTTTTTGATCTTTCAGTTCTCCCCCCTCCCCGCTTCGTAATTTTTTCTCTCCTCGCCCCCGATTCATGTCTTGGGGGCAGATGAGGATCTCGGAGACGTCTTCTTCTTCTTCTGCGAGGCTCTTCAAGCCTGTATTGAAAGCCGGTTCGAGTGGTGTTGGGTTATTGAGAAAAGGGTCAGATGAAAGCAGTTTGTATTCCAAGCTGGCAGAGAAGAAATGTCGCGGTTGTTTGGAAAAAGAAAATGGGGAAAAAGAGAGAGAGACAGAGAGAGGTTTAGTTAATCAAAAGGTGTGACTTAAATAGATTGTTAGCTCAGGATGGTAGCCAATGAAGAGATTATTTAGGAGCCTCATCGTCGCCAGTAGTCTTCTTTGTCAGTCATCGTCGTCGTCGTCGTCGTCGTCGTCGTCGTCGTCGTTATGCGTCATGTGACCATGGTTTTTACATACATGTAAATCGAACGCAGGTCGTCATGAGACTGAGTCATCGGACTGAGTCAGCTCTTTGACAGGTGCATTATGTAACGACTATCCGTCTTTGAATTTCACCTTCAAGTTCCGATCCCAGCTCTCTCTTGACACTCACCAAACACCACACATCTTCCTCCTTGACTCCGAGGAAGTGACCTGAAACTCGCCATCAAGGATACCATCGCTTCCAGCCCAGGATGTCTGAATACTGGAAGTCAACGCCCCGATACTGGTGCAAGCACTGTTCGTGCTATGTACGAGACACCAAGCTCGAGCGAAAGAACCATGAGTCGACGGCCCGCCACCAGGGCGCAATTCAGCGTTCTCTCCGGAACATGTATCGCGAGCATGAACGAGAGGAACGTGAAAAGGACAGAGCAAAGCAAGAGGTTGCTCGTCTCAACGGCCTGGTATCGCACGGTAGCGGCGGCGGCGCTGCGTCCGAGGCGACGGCTGCACCTCAAACGCAGCCCCGTGAGGCGACCGAGGCGGAGAGACAGCGACAGCGCGAGCAGCTCGCTGAGATGGGCGTGGCGATGCCCGAACCGCTACGAGGCGGCATGGCCATGGCTGGCGAGTGGACCGTGACGAGCACGCGGGTAATCGACGACGAGGCCGGTCAGGTCGAGGCAAAGGCCACAGGTGTGCGCAAGCGCGACGCTGCACCGGAGCGTCAGGGAGACGATGGCGAGATAGACGAAGAAGACCGCGACGAGGAAGAAGAGGCAGTGCGTCGGCTGTTCAAGAAGCCGCGCAGGTGGGGAAAGGATTCGAAGCTGGCTCAAGGGGAGGAAGAGGCTCGGGAGCTGGACGCGCTACTGAGCGGGACTGTCATTGAGCTTAAACCGAGGCGCGGCAGCCAGATTACCTCGGCTAACAAGGTCGACGATCCCCCGCACGAGCGGGCCGAGGAGGCAAAGGGCGGCATCAAGAAAGAAGAGGAGACAGAGACGGGGGAGGCAGAGGTGGAGCCCGCAGTCTCGGTCAAGACGGAGCCGGACGTCAAGGTGAAAGAGGAGCCCGACATGGCGGCCGAGGGGCTCGCCGGAGCCGACAAGGCCATAGTATTCAAGAAACGGAAGCCCAAGGGCATCCGAACCAAGTGACGACCTCGGCCATTTTGCGCCGAGCCGAGAGGGGATGCGGGCGTCATCATGGTAGCGTTTTGTTGGCTGCGCATTGGTAAGCCAATGGCGTCATCATGAGCTGTCGCCTCAACAGTACGACCAACGGCGACTGCGTACCAACGCCTACGGACCGCTCCTGTCCTCCGCACTCGATACCTACAAAAAGCCGCCTCCCACACTCTCCTTGACAGACCGAAGCCACCGCCAAGAAACACCTGCACGCACACCATGGCCTCACACCCCCCCGGATCCTGCTGTGCCATTGGCACCCTATACGAGTACGTCTGGCCGAGGAGGTCTCCCGCTTGCCTCCAAACCACCCCGCTGACAGGCATGCAGAGGCTCGCCCTCCGGCCAGACCACAAAGGTCGACGGCCGGATCGATGCCTACCTGGCCAAGGCTCCCGAGGACCAGGCGCGTAAAGGCTGCGGCATTCTCTACTTGCCGGACGTCATCGGGGTCTGGCAGAATAGCAAGCTCATGGCCGATACCTTTGCCGCCAGCGGCTACACCACGCTTCTCATCGACCTGTTCAACGGCGACCCGGTTCCGCTCAACAGAACGTCGGACTTTGACTTCCCCGGCTGGCTTCAGAAGGGTTCAGACGGCAAGAATCCGCACACGACCGAGGCGGTCGACCCCCTCGTCGAGGCAGGCATCAAGGCTATGAGAGACATGGGCATCAAGAGAATCGCCGCCGTTGGATACTGCTTCGGCGCCAAGGTAAAATGAGAGAATGAGAAAGACAGAGAAGGGCGATGAAAAAAGATCTGACATGGATGTTCTCCGAACCAGTACGTCGTTCGCCACTACAAAAACGGCATCGAGTGCGGTTTCGTCGCCCACCCTTCGTTCGTCGAGGAGGACGAGCTGGCAGCCATCGGAGGACCGCTGTCCATTGCCGCGGCGGAGACAGACGCCATCTTTCCGGTTGAGAAGCGTCACAAGTCGGAGGAGATATTGCCCAAGACCAAGCAGCCGTATCAAATCAATCTTTACAGCGGTGTCGAGCACGGTTTTGCCGTCCGCGGCGAGGTGGAAGTCAAGGTGCAGAAGTTTGCGAGGGAGCAGGCGTTGCGACAGGCCGTCACCTGGTTTGACGAGTTTCTCCCTGCCGCGTGAAGAGAAGTGACTTTAGTCTTGAGAAGACAATTGCCTGCCTGCTACGCGAGGAGGAGAGTGAGTGAGTGATGTGTGATGCAGAGGTAGTCAAGACCACTCCCAAGGATGTAACAAGCATGGGCATCAACACCCACAACCTACCCTAGACCGACTTTCGACCCCTGCCCGACCCCTGCCCCTTCTGTTTGTGCTCTCCGCCATGACCTCAACGCACACCTGGCATCATCTTCGTGCCTCCCCCCCCCCCCCCCCCCCCCCCCCCCCCCCCCCCCCCCCCCCCCCCCCCCCCCCCCCCCCCCCCCCCCCCCGCCCACCACC